>LBNU01030316.1:76879-99047 GCA_014162995.1 Artemisia annua
TCGTTTAGAGTTGTTATCTTTTCAAAAGATTAATCAAAAACTAATCTCGAGAAAGGAAAATAACTCGTCACACACTTTTACCTCAAGCTTAATAAACTTATTCGCGTCGCTTTGCAAACACATTGTCTTTTAAATTCATTTATCGCTTTCAATACTTATCGCTTTTAGTTACCGCTTTCTTTAGTCATTTTAATTCATGCAATTTTACTTGTCTACTTATTTCATGTTGTTTTACCGCTTTACTTTATTTTAAACCGCATTTTATTTGTCGTTGTAGTATAAACAAAACTAAACTTCTTTTAAACCTTATTCACTACACATAGCTCACGATCTTGAGTGACGAGATCAGTTCAACCCTCGTTGGGACTACGACTCGAGTTTACGAGCTTCACCGCTTGCTAAAACGCTCAAATCAGTACTTGGGTGAATTTTCATGGTGCAAACTTAAGGTGTATATGGCTTGTAGGTAATCGTCTATTTGCATATTTTGTTTTCTTAATAATTCTTGTATTAGGTTGTAAGTATTTAAGGGGGATAATTATATATAATGATTGCTTTGACTGGTATTAAGGTTTACATTTGATCAGTTCAGCACACAATCATGGTCACATAATTATTCTTGTTAATTTTGAAATGACACAAACATGTTCAGTTACACAAGACTTTGTATGCATCATAGAGTCTTGGACTTGCATGCTTTTGTGAAAGAATTTGCAGTTTTTCAATACAAACTGATTAGTTCTGCAAATATTCAGTAGAAAGGTGATTAGTCTGCAATTTTTCACAAGTCTGATATATACATGGTAACTGAGGTTGTGGCTTTGGATGTTGTTACTTGTCATTTGTGCCTGCAACCTCTTTCTATTGCTATTTTCTATATCAAATTTTTTTCCAACTTGTTTCGTATATTTCTAATGTTGGAATATAATATTATGCAGGGTTTATGAAGAGGACGTGATCCGAGGAGCTTTATTCATTTTCATTAGTAATAAATCGTCTTAGTAATTTATATTGAGTTCTAGTTATGACTTTTTCATTCTATAGACCATTCCAAGGAAGTTGGACTTATTGTTTTTTACTTTATTGTATTCAAGTGACCATGTCTACTTGATTTTACTGATGATTAATAAAAAATAAGTTCAATTTATTTTTGGCTTCGATTGAATTATATTTGCGAAAAATTGAGATGGTTGGTTGCTATGATGACTAACTAATTAACGAATGCAAAACTGTGCCAAATGACTTCGATAGGAAACACAAAACTATGCCAAATGTTTTTTTGGCAAGGCGGATAAAAATGTGCCAAATACGTTTGGCACAAAAACGTAAACTGTGCCAAATACGTATGTCACGGTATATAAAACTGTCCCAGTTAATTTTGGCACGATAAATAAAAACTGTACCAAATAAGCATTCGGCACGGTAAATGAATTGGTACCAAATACGCATTTTGGCACAGTAAATACAAACTGTACCAAAAAAAGCATTTGCAACGGGAAATGAACTGGGACCGAATACACATTTGGCACGGGATGTAAAAGTGTGACGAATGCCCATTTGGAACGAAAGATTATTAGTTGTGCCAAATACCTCACTCATGGCACCCCAAAGTTAAACCGTCCCAAGAACTGTGCCAAATACTATTTAGCACGGTTTCAACCCGATCCAAATGTATTTGGCACCCTCATATTTAGGACGGAGCCAAAAGTGTGCCAAAGCCGTGCCAAATAGCATTTGGCATGGCTTTTTGAGTATTTGGCACAGTTTTCCACCCTCCCAAATACCACTTTTTCTTATAGTATTGCTCCAGAAGATCAAGAAAAAACAACCTTCACTTGCCATTATGGAACATTTGCCTATAGAAGAATGCCCTTCGGATTATGCAACGTACTAGCCACCTTCCAGAGATGCGTGACAGCAATTTTCTCCGATATGTGCCAAGATTTCATGGAGGTTTTCATGGACGACTTTTCGGTTTTTGGTAACTCTTTTGACTCTTGCTTAAATAATGTCCAAAATGCTTGCTAGATGTGAAGAAACTAATCTTGTCCTTAATTGGGAAAAATGTCATTTCATGGTAAAAGAAGGAATTGTCCTAGGACATAAAATGTCTCAGTCTGGTATTGAAGTTGATAAGGCTAAGGTAGGTGTCATCTCTTGATTACCCTACCCAACTAATCTTAAGGGAATTAGAAGTTTTTTGGGGCATGCAGGATTCTATAAGCGATTTATTAAAGATTTTTCTAAAATTGCGAAGCCTATGACTCAATTACTTATGAAAGATGCAAATTTGATTTCAATGATGATTGCAAAAAGGCCTTTGACATTTTAAAAAATAAACTTACTACAGCTCCAGTCATCATCGCACCAAACTGGGATAATGATTTTGAACTCATGTGCGATGCTAGTGATTATGCTGTAGGGGGCAGTCTTGGGACAAAGAATAGACAAGAAATTTAAACCTATTTATTATGCTAGTAAGACTTTAAATGACGCCCAAGAACACTATACTACCACCGAAAAAGAACTCTTGGCGGTGGTGTATGCTTTTGAAAAGTTTAGATCTTATTTAGTCATGTCTAAAACTGTTGTCTATACTGATCATTCTGCTCTTAAGTATTTATTTAGCAAACAGAATGCTAAACCTCGGTTAATTAGATGGGTTCTTCTTCTTCAAGAATTCAAGATTGAGATTAAGGACAAAAAAGGGGCTGAAAACTTGGCTGCAGATCATTTGTCTCGAGATTCATTTCCAGACGAACATTAATGACAGTTAGAATAGCTGAATCTGAGCCTGAACCTTGGTACCCAGATTTAGCAAATTACTTAGCCGCAAAAGTCCTACCTGGCAATAAAACATATGATCAGAGAAAAAAGTTCTTCTCTGATTTAAAATATTATTTTTGGAACGATCTGTTCCTGTTCAAGCAATGTCAGGACGGAATTATTAGAAGATGTGTCGCTGGAGAAGAACAACAACAGATTTTGGAACATTGTCATAAGGGACCTACCGGAGGACATTACGGAGCCGACACAACATCTAGGAAGATATTCGAAGCAGGATTCTTTTGGCCGAGCATTTTTAAAGATGCTGCCAAATATGTGAAGAAATGTGATGCTTGCCAACGCTCAGGTAATATTTCCTCACGAAATCAGATGCCCTTAAATAGCATTATCGTTTGTGAAGTATTTGATGTTTGGGGGATAGACTCTATGGGACCCTTCACTCCTTCTGGAAAGAAATGTTATATTTTAGTGGCAGTCGATTATGTGTCCAAATGGGTGGAAGCAGAGGCATTTACCACTTGCGACGCTAGGAGCGTCATCAAATTCTTGAAAAAGCTATTTTCCAAATTTGGAATTCCTAAATCTATAATGAGCGATAGAGGAACGCATTTTTGTAATGCAATTATGGAGAAAACACTTGCAAGATATGGAGTGGCACATAAGTTATCTACAGCCTATCACCCTCAAATCAATGGACAAACAGAAAACACTAATCGGGCAATAAAGCGCATTCTGGAGAAATCCGTTAGCAGTAACCGCAAGGATTGGGCAGATAAGTTGGATGACGCCTTATGGGCATTTAGGACTGCATACAAAACGCCTATTGGAAGTACACCATTTTGTATTGTATATGGTAAAGCTTGTCATCTACCGGTGGAATTGGAACACAAAGCATATTGGGTACTAAAGAGTGCCAATTTTGACAACGATGAGATTAAAAATCACTGGTGTACTCAAATAAATTGACTTGCTGAATTAAGAGATGAAGCATACGATCATGCTAAAGCCTACAAGGATAGAACTAAGAGATGGCATGATGCCTGAATTAAGGAAAAAGAATTCAAGATTGGGCAGGATGTACTTATATATAATTCTAAACTCCGTCTCTTCCCTGGAAAATTGAAGTCTCGATGGGAATGAGTCTAACTTAAAGACTCGTTAATAAAAAAAAGTGCTCTTGCGGGAGACAACCCGTATTATCCTTTTCTTTGTTTTTGTTGGTTTGTATGTTTGTCTTATATTCTTGCAGGAATTGGAGCATGGAGGAGCGAGAGAATCTGTTTACTGCAGAAACTGATGCTCTCGGATCAAAAATTACGGCGTAACAAGGTCTTATGACTACGCCGTAACCATCCTACCGTAGCTGATCTCTCCAGGTTTTCTCTAACTACGGCATAACTCATTTTCATGGTTATGCCGTAACACTTCTCTGAGGTGTATCCTTTAAAATATTTTCAAACATACTAAACTTGTATTAGTAATTAAATGAACTTTGTGTGTATGTTCCCTGTAAGCCCTCACGAGACTTAACTCGTCCACTTGGGACACCAAGTGGTTTAGATTTATGCTTGTGGTAGTGTTGTGATTTCAGGGAAATGGAGTTTGCTCATGAAGGCTAGTTGAAGGCACGAAGATTTCTTGTGATCCTTCTTTCATTTTTGGAGCAAATTTCAGGGAAGTTCTCGCTCTAATTCTACCTTCTCTTCACATTTACTTCATTTTTAGTACAAAAGGGACTTTGTACATTTCAAGTGGGGGGACGGGAGTAGAATTATCTTGAACTTTATTAGCCCTCATTTTTTCTAGTTTATTTTGAAAATTTTTCCATTTTTAAAACTTTTGACATGTTTTTCTTAACCGAACTAGAATAGACCTTAGCCGAGCGCATTTAACCCTTGAATTAATACGGTGAGGATTAGCCTATTCAGTTTCACCTGTTTACCCAAATCCACCAAAATATTGAGTGTGCCGTGTTAAAAGAAGAAATCTACTCATGAAAAGCCCGTGAAGATGAATTATTTCTCAAAGGATCAAGAAAGTACGAGAGACACTTAATCAAAGCTCATTGATGATTATGAAGCCATAACTTTCTAAATCCGAGCAAGTGATCACTTTTACATCATTGAAGATCTTTGGAAAGCTCGTCAACACATCACCTCAAAGTTACAAGGACTATAGTCGTATTTTAGAAAGTTAAGATAGTGTCGTATCTCTAGTTTATGCTTTGTATGAATGAAAGTATAAAGACTAAGGGGCTAAGTGCAATATGTAAAACAAGGGATTAGTCACCTAGACTCCCTTAAATACCACCCCATGGCCTCATTTAGTCTTGGTTAGTTGGTTAGGAAGTTAGAATTTAGTTTATTTTTATGTTGTAGTGTAAGGTTTTTAATACAAGCTTTTCATTTTCATGTCCAAGTCTTTTACTTTGCTTATTTACTTGCTTATTTGCACCTTCTTTTCATCTTATTCAAGCTTCTTACTTCTATCTTGATTCAATATAAGCTCACAAAAGTCTTGCACCACCTTTGCATGAAAAGAAATTTTCGTGCCTTATGATTATGACTTGAGCTTATTTAGGTTTTGCTAGCTTGTGAGAGCTTTTGTTTTGATTTGTTTTAGCTTATTTACAAGTTTTAAAGTAGTTACCTTTAGCTTTTTAATCCTTATTTTGAGTCTAAACTAGCTTTTCATTTACAAGCCCTAGAAATATGTTTTGCTTATTTTGATTAGTTGTGTCTTCTATAGCTTATTTTGAGTATTGGTCTTGCTTAATATTGAGTTTAAATGAGTTTTTATCAAGTTTTTATAAAAAGTTTACGTAAAAAATGTTTCCAGTAGGTTATTAGGGTTTAATAGCGAGTATAGAGTCCTTTAGGGTTTAGTAGCGAGTATGGTACTTTTCACATAGCGAGTATGCTATTTTATTTCGGCTAGCGAGTTTCATCTTGGCTAAGCCCTAGCGAGTTTGATTTTTGTTTAGGTAGCGAGTTTGGTTTCCTAGTAGAGTATAGCGAGTATCATTTTCCTTTGAACCCTAGCGAGTTTTGTTTCACTTGGTCCATAGCGAGTTTGTTTTCAAACCTAGGTCTAGCGAGTTTCATCTCTTATAATAGTAGCGAGTATGTTTTTGAGTTTAGGATAGCGAGTTTGGTGTTTCCCATTTAGTGTAGCGAGTTTGTCCTAAGTCTTCCCTAGCGAGTATGATTTCCATCTAGGTAGCGAGTTTGTGTATTCGTTTTTAATAGGTAGCGAGTTTGGTATCACATCAGCATAGCGAGTTTCATTTTTATTTTGTCGTAGCGAGTTTAGATTTTTATTTATTTTATTTTAATTTCCGAGTCTTAGTCTTTTATTGTTGTGTCTTGTTTATTTTTAAAGCCGAGCTAGGCTTATTTACACTCCATCGTTCATCGAGTGGAGTTTTCTTTTACTTATTTCTTACCGTTACTCTGTCGAATTTTCTTTTGAACTTTTTAACTTAGTTTAATTTTCTTTCGTTAATTAAATACAAAACAACAAAAACATTTTTTTCATTTCTTTCTTAAGTTTAAACTTTTATTTCTTCTTCGCTTTACTTAGTCTCATGTTTTCTATTCTAGTTAAACGTATTTCTTTTCTTACCGTTCTTTATTTCATTTAAACTTTATGCAAACCTTTCCTAGTATAACTAAAACAAATTCAACTCTTTTCAACCCATTCATCTCACATAACTCACGACTTGAGTGACTAGATCAATTTCAACGCTCGTTGGGACAACGATACCCGTGGTTCTTGCTTTCACTAGCTAAGAAACGCTCTTATCAGTAATCAACCTGACTATAGTAGTTTAAGAAATACCCTACAAAAAACCCGTTTTAAGGTAGCTAAAATATAGAAAAACCAAATGAGACACCATCATAAAATAGCCTTTGCCCGTTTTAGAATTTGCACTTTAGAAAACATGATTGATGATGATGAGGAAAATCATCAATCAAACCTAGAAAACACAAACTCTTGGAATTAGGAAATCCTTAGAAACCCTTAAGTAATATGCCTTATATAATCTTAAGAGTTATGCCTTAGAATAGTTAGTGCCTATAGGATATGTAAGATAGGAAATCAATAAAATAAGTTAGGTTTTAGAAACTACCTGGTGCCCCTCAATTAGGATAATTTAGATAAAGTAGATTTAGGTATGCCTCTCCTCACCTTAGGTCTTCCCTACCCTATAGTAACCCCTAGGAGTATAGACATACCCCATAAAATATGACAAGTTAGGTACTTGTTATAACCTACCCCGAACCCTTACCTTTAGGAATTTAGGATAAACCACCCCGATGGCTTAGATTCATAGAGTATCAAAACTGTTTTAAACTCCCCTCATACTTCCTCCCTTCCTAAAACCCAATCCTTTCAAACACTCCCCCTACCAACGGTGAGAATTCTTATTCTACACCATAGAGATCTGAATTCTTTCTCCTCTGATCTATAAAATCCACACTACTTCCTTAGCTTTCTTAAGTTATCTTTCCCTTAGTTAGAGAATCTACCCTAACTATCCCATATGCAAATATATGGTAATCATATATAAGCATATTCCTATCTTTTCCCTCTTTACTTCCTTAGATTACTATGATTCCCGAGTTAGTTTTCCTCTCCCCTCCTAGTAAAACCCGAACCATACTCTTTAGGATTCTCATGCTTTAGGTTAGAAATGACTTCAGGATATCCTTAGAAAACATAAGCTTAAGTATAGAATACCTTAGATCACTAAGATAGGTTATCTAAGAAACCCTTGAGGAAATAGAAAATAAGATTAGGAATTTTAAGGTTTTATAGGTTAGAAACTAAATTAGAATCCCTACCCCGATAGATAGAAAAATTAGGAATACATCCCTATAAGATAGTATTTAGCCTAGCATAAGAATTCATTTATCGAGGATATTAGAATTAGAACACAGATTAGATATAAGGAATTTTAGAAAAACATCCACCTTAAGCTCTTAAACCCCTAGTTTAGGATAGACACATTAGCAAAGCTTCTACCATATAGGTACATTAGCAAGCTTCTACTATATAGGAATAAACCGTTTTTGAGGATATAGTTTACCTAGACCTAGTAACCAACCCTTATTAGGATTTAGAAACCTCTAGGAATACTACGTCGTTAGAATATCCTGAACCTACCCTAAGAATTTATAACCCAGACTTAAAACTTGAGGTTATTAACTACAACTAGAAATAAGATATTTGAGGATATTAGATTACATCATAGGATTTGACATTTCTTAGGATACACATTAGGAATTTCACTTAGAAGGTACCATGGATACTACCCTAACTGGTTTCAAGTACCTAGGAATAGTAACACTTATAATAATAGTGATACTAGTAATAATAGACAACTTGGGACAAAAGAAGAAACCCGAAACCTTAGCTAGGAATATTGAAACTCCTAGTAAACCCTTAGGAAAGAAACCACTTTAACCTTCTCCCACTTTAGAACCCTCTACTTCGATAGAACCAAACACATCACCCTTAGAAGTTTAGGACTAGTTAGAAAAACTAGGAAAACCTTAGGGGGAAAACAAATCTTGGAGGAATCTAGTAATTCTAAAAATTCCATTAGGATACTATCTTTAAAGGTATCCTATACTTTTACTCCTCCGTTTAATCTTATTCTTCCATTTTAAACCCTTTCCTTCCGTGTCCCCTTATTCTACCATTTCAAAACCTACTCTCCCACCTTTCTACTCTACCGTTTAAACTTACTCTTCCGTTTAAACCCACTCCTCCGTTATCTCTCACTCCTTCATACCTTCCTATTTCATCCCTTGCCTTCCTTCCTTCCTCTTCACTCCTTCCTATAAAATCCGCCCTCCCACTTTCATCCATCTTTTCACCTCTTTCCATCTTTTTGTTCTTCCGTCATTTTTCACTCTATTTTTCCTACTCTGTATTCTCTCCCTTCCCCATCCTACAATGTTCTAAGAATTAGAACTTGTATTTCTCGCCATATCGCAAGATTCTATTAGTTAGATCTTGTAAGAATATATATGCCAAACTTTAATCCTCATTATGTTCGACTATGGTATTATACTATCTCGATTTGCAAAAGTTGAAAGAATGAGATAACGTCCGTCACACTAGTCATAACATGGTATAGCTACCAAGAGACTAGTTGCTCAACAGAAAGGTTGTAGAACTGGTCACCATGACTAGAATTTGTTTTTACCGTGGCTAGAACTTGTATCTACCATGGCTTGAACTTGTTTCCACCATGGCTTGAACTTGTTTCCACCATGNAATAGTGATACTAGTAATAATAGACAACTTGGGACAAAAGAAGAAACCCGAAACCTTACCTAGGAATATTGAAACTCCTAGTAAACCCTTAGGAAAGAAACCACTTTAACCTTCTCCCACTTTAGAACCCTCTACTTCGATAGAACCAAACACATCACCCTTAGAAGTTTAGGACTAGTTAGAAAAACTAGGAAAACCTTAGGGGGAAAACAAATCTTGGAGGAATCTAGTAATTCTAAAAATTCCATTAGGATACTATCTTTAAAGGTATCCTATACTTTTACTCCTCCGTTTAATCTTATTCTTCCATTTTAAACCCTATCCTTCCGTTTCCCCTTATTCTACCATTTCAAAACCTACTCTCCCGCCTTTCTACTCTACCGTTTAAACCCACTCCTCCGTTATCTCTCACTCCTTCATACCTTCCTATTTCATCCCTTGCCTTCCTTCCTTCCTCTTCACTCCTTCCTATAAAATCCACCCTCCCACTTTCATCCATCTTTTCACCTCTTTCCATCTTTTTGTTCTTCCGTCATTTTTCACTCTATTTTTCCTACTCTGTATTCTCTCCCTTCCCCGTCCTACAATGTTCTAAGAATTAGAACTTGTATTTCTCGCCATATCGCAAGATTCTATTAGTTAGATCTTGTAAGAATATATATGCCAAACTTTAATCCTCATTTTGTTCGACTATGGTATTATACTATCTCGATTTGCAAAAGTTGCAAGAATGAGATAACGTCCGTCACACTAGTCATAACATGGTATAGCTACCAAGAGACTAGTTGCTCAACAGAGAGGTTGTAGAACTGGTCACCATGACTAGAATTCGTTTCTACCGTGGCTAGAACTTGTATCTACCATGGCTTGAACTTGTTTCCACCATGGCTTGAACTTGTTTCCACCATGACTGGAACTTGTCTCAAAAACCTTCTTGGACCACATTTCCTTAAATGTGGACTACTTTTCCGTTTTCCGCCAATACTACTTAACGACGATTTATGATGACTATTCTATTAAAATGAATTTGGACGCTCTTTCATTTTAAGAAGAAAGTTATAAATCGAATGGATCATGAATTTATAAGCTCTTACTTACAAGAATTGGGACGCCGTTACTTGTAAATAATGAGATATAAACGAATGAGACCAAGTATCTGGCACATGTACAAACAATTCCTACTCCGTTTGTACAACTCCTTTCCTTCCTCTTATCTTTCTCAACTCATTCTTTCCCCTACTCCTACGTTCATCTAAATCTCGGGACGAGATTTCTTCTAAGGGGATAAGACTGTAACAACCCACAAAATCTCATCACTATCATTACCATTACAAATACCTATAGTAGGTATTTCACAGATAAATTTTTGCTTTTTTTGTGCATTCATTACTTGCATGACTCTCTAGACCTGCCCACGTATCCACACAAGCCAAATAACTCAACACTCACATCCTATAAACCCCTGGTATGTCAAGCATAAGATTACAACAACACCACAATAAGTAATTTACCAATCTAACACGCTAAACTTACCACAAAACCCTAAACAACCCTAATTAAACCCTAATGAGACCTATGTGCTTACTAGACCCTATATGCTTAACTAAACTAGTTTGAAAATGTCCACGCCTTAAGTATGAGTTACCTTAGGAACATTAGGATACCTTAGGACCCTTAGGCACTAGTACAACCCATTAGAGCTTAGGTACAAGTACCTTAAGCATAAAACCATAACTAGGTTATAACTTCCCGAAAACTAGGTTAAACCTTCCCAAATCTTTCCAATAAGTTACCACCACTTAGTATAAGCCCCTTAAGAATTAGTATTAGTCACTAGACACTCTTAGGAACCTTATCTAGGCACTAAACCCTAATATAGACCTTAATCACTCACTAAACCAAATTAGGACTAAACTAAACCTAAACTTAACCCTAATCCTAAAACTAAGTACCCTAAGCACCTCAAACAACTCAAGCACCTATCCTAGCACCTTAGTCATGCTTAGCACACACCCTAGCACCTCACACAAGTAGGTGCATCACCTACTTGTCACCTTCTTCCTTAGTCGGCCTCATTTCCACCACATAAATCCTAAACCGACTCTATAACCGCCTATAGCCACCCTTAGTCATCACATAGCCTTGGTTAGTCACCATGTAGCCGTGGTGAGTCATTTTCCCCCCTCGACACCTCCTTCTTCCCTTACTTGGTCGCTACTCCAAACGACCCAATAAATAGGGCTCATACCCTTTCATTTTAATTCACCCCATTTCACTTCTTTTCACCTCACACCTTCTGGTCCTAAGGGTAGTAGTAGTGGCCTAGTAACCTTGGAAGTCGAGTTCTATAGGTCTAAGACCTTGTCGAGTCCCATTTTAGACTGAGAAAACCCTAGAAACCCTAGTTAAACCCTCGTTAACCCTTCCCTAGTCAAGTAAGCCTTTCATTTTGATTTCTTTAGCTTTAGATCTGTACTAGGATAGATATAGGTTGCCTTAGATCACCTAGGATCCCTTGCCTAAGCCTTGAATACGAGAACTAGTTAGTTTTCTTTTTAAAACCCTAAATAGAGTCGAATACATGTTTATATGCTTTAAGCCCTTTCCATAAGCCCTAAGCTAGTTTAGGTAACTTAGATAAGCTAATATTAGTTAAATATAAGCTAGGAAACCTTTTTGTTTCATAAAAATATAGTTTGCATGGAATTAGGACTAGTTTTGCAAAGTTTTCCATGCATAGGTGTATATATGGTAACTTTCTGAAAATATTAAGTCTAGGGACTATTTTTGACATTTCATAGAAGTTGTAAGTATAAGGACCATTTTTGCAAAGTTATAAAACCCTAGGATAAAAAGTAAAATAATTATAAACTAATAAGGACTAGTTTTGCAATAGTTATAAAGTTAAGGGTATATGTAACACCTGGTACTTTTCCTAAAACCCATTTCTAGCCAAACTTCTATTTTCGTACCTGAGATACTTTTAAATTTTTAATGCATGTTAAATTGGGCTTGAGAAGCGTGAGATATATTTGGAAACGAGAATTTATTCCTTGATTGACTCAGCACAACCTAGAAAACTCGAATTGTATTGCATTTGCCAAATTATTTGATTTATTTTTAGTTTGAGAAAAAATCTGAAGTTTATGCTTGATTTTATTGGAAAAATTATTTCGTGAACAATGGCGCAAGTTTCATAAATTTTCGAGTCCGTTTGCTATGTCGTTTGAGCCCCGAACCATTTTTACGAGAAGTTTAATACATTGGCAAGATTGGCCCCTTGATTTTATTTTCATTTCATACCCTACACTTTTATTAATTACAAAACTACCCTAAACCTCTAAATATAAATACCCCCCTTTATTATTATTTATTTCATTTCCTTATCATAAAACACACACACATTCTCACTCCCCTCTCTCCATCTCTCTCTTCTTCTCGCCAGCGAACCCCCATCCCCACCGGGATCCATAAAAATCCGGCCACCGAAAAATATTCCGGCCACCTCTAACCTCACCACCTACTTCACCTTATAGATCGGGACGTCCCCGACTCATCCGCGCACTCCGTTTACCTCCAAACACCCTGTAACCCTTGTCATGCGCCACCCCCGCCAGCATAAATCACCACCGCGACCACCATGACCCTCCACCACCTTCCTAGCACCGGTATAGCACCACCACTCGCCCCCTTTTCTTTTATTTTCTTTTATTTTACAAACCCTAATTTTATATTTTTAATAAATCCGATTTTTATTTATAAAAATCTTTTTATAAAATGTTTTTATAAATGTTTTTAATAATAAAACTCGTGTGGTTTTTCTCTTTTGTCCTTGTTTGGCCGCGACTCGGATGGACTCACCGAGTCAACTCGGTGACTCGGTGAGGGTTTTGGATTTCTTGTTGTTGTTTGTTGTTTAGTGACGAAGGGAGTATATGTTTTCGGGTTATGATAAAATTTCGAGGTCCGTTTGGTTTGGTTTTGGCTCGGCAGCCGACTGCCACCACCACCGTGGTTTGGGTGGTGGTGGTGGTGGAATTATATTGATGTTATTATTGTTGTAGTTGTGTTTGGGATTGGATTTGGATATTTGGTTTGAGCCGAAGGTAATATGGGATTGGATTTGGTTTTGGTTTATGTTTTGGCCGAATAGGTTAGGATTCGGATTTTGTTTTGGTTATTTGGTTCGAGCCGAATGGAGTTGGGTTTGGTTGTTTGATTTTAGAGTTGTTTTTTTGTTGTTTGTCGGATTATTTCGGGATTGGTTATTAGTCTCAGATTATTATTATTATTATTATTATTATTATAATATATTTAGTTTAAACGGTAAATAAATAAAACGGATAATAAAACTAAGAAACCTAAAATACATTTGACATAGTTGAGAGGATTTGGACATTGGACTTGGTTTCCGTGTTTATATTGTGATGTTATATATGAGCTTGTATTGGACGTATTGGATTTGCGGCTATGGTTATTTGGACTTATGGATCCTTTAGTACACGAGACGGTAGGGTACGTTAGGCCCTTAAAGATCTTAACGTACCTGGAACCCGAACAATACCAAATGGTCGATAAACCTAAACAACTAATGGACTACGTAAATGATATATCGAATCATATTATTATTTATAAAATGTTAAATGTTGTTTAAATATAAAGAGTCGTTGACTCGGGAAATGTTCTATAAACGGGCAGGTCATGCCGAAATTTTGTAAAATTCTTTATAATCTTCAAACTATTTTACTAACTAATATTTATTTCAAAACCCTTTTTATTTCGACATTATTTTGGGAAAATGGGCAAAACCGATACTAATATTAGTGATTTATTTTTATTTGAAGGTGTCTTTATTTTTCTTTTCTTTTCATTTCTTTTCGACGAATTTCTTCGAGTATTCATTCGCCTTTCTTGCGTATTTTGTCGTTTCGCCGACTTATTCTTTTCTATCTTTCTTCCACACGAGACTTTTCTTTGAAAACTATTTTCTTTCAAATGCCATTGTATTTTATAAAACTTTATTCAAGCATTGTTTATTGAAATATTCGAGTACCATTGCTGAGTTATGATATTGATATTGCTTAGGTTGTGCTGAGGATTATTTGCTGTGACGCATTATTTGATTGGTTGATATATCTCGTTTCCTGCTATTGTTAAGGTGTGATTCATAGCCCCGCTTTTTATCTTTTAAATGTTTATAAACCCATGGGGTGAGATACATGCTTTAAATGTTTTCTGAGCACAAGTATTTTTGGTATGCTTTCCTGATTGGTATGCTTTCCTGACGATGTGCTAAGTAGCTTTGCCTTGCCATTGCAAGACCCTCAGATCATGAACCATTAATCACTTGCGAGTGAGCGCGAATATAGGGATATAGGCCTATAGGAATTGACCCTCCCACTCCTTTTGCTGGATAGGCAAATTGTGGTGTACTATATTCGATTTTGCCGGGTAATTGGCAAGTACTCGGCCTTGGGGGCACTATTATATTATGAAATTCCGCGGTTATATTGATACTATGATTGTTGGTTAACGTTTTGCGTGTCATGAGCTTAGCATCATCAACAATGTTATATGCACAGGGATGCCTCTATACATTGGTTGTTACCTTGATTACCCGATATTTGCATTTGTTGCTCATATCTTATGATTAAAACCTTGTGCTCAACCTTATTATTTAAACCTATGGATTACACTCAACCTTTGTGTTGACTTTTTAAGCATGTGTTTCAGGTACTAATGATATTAATAATTAGCTTTGAAGCTTGATACTTGGGGCATGGTGGAGTGGCTAAGGCTGAAGAGGCATTTCTGTCAAGGCAGCTTTACTATCTTTCTATCTTTATTTGCATGTCATTCGTAAAACCTTTTGTGTCTTTTGTTACTTCCGCTGCTAAACTTTGTTTATTTTCCGCTGCAAACTCTATTTACTTTTTCCGCTGCTACTTTGACTTAAGAGTCCTTGTACTCTAAATGGTTTGTAATTCGAATGATATGTTTTGCAACATTTATAAATGTCCCGTGTTGTGGTCGTTAGCTATAAATGTGCCTGGTTTCTATTTGCGTAATACCCCCAGCATGATAGCTGCCGTATTCGAGTTGGGGGTGTTACAGTATAAATGCTAAATATAGAAAACTTATAAGTCCAAGGGTCATTTCTGTCATTTTCCAAAAATATATAAGTATAGGGACTAATATTATTAAGTATAAATAGTTATAAGTATAAATAATATAAGTATTATAAGTAGAGGGTCGATTTTGTAAATATGTTAAACTATAAGGGTATGAATTAAAAATATTAAAGTTAGAAGCATAACACAATACTAGGGAGCTTCATGTGAGGAGTCCTATGTGGATATTTCGTTTTGGCGAGTTTGTTGGGTTTACGATTTAAAGTGCCCTGACTCCTCAAACGATTATTGCATATACTTCTGAATTATGATGGCCCGAACGGTGTTATGTTATAACTAAACTTTAATAACAACATAACTCAATAGTAAGGAGCTTCATGTGAGGAGTATTAACTTCTGAATTATGATGGCCCGAACGGTATTATGTTGATAACATAATACAATAGTAGGGAGCTTCATGTGAGGAGTCTTATACTTCTGAATTGTGGTGGCCTGAACGGTGTTGTGTTATATCTAAAACACTAAAAACCCTAAGAATTATTACTTAAGAAACTTAAACTAAACAACTAAAACTTGACGTACATCCACAACTACAACAACATCAGGATACGTGAGTAAGGCAGTCTAGTTTCCGAGTCACTATTTGGATCAATTAGATTTCCCTAAGCCCAGGTGAGTTTTCGTAGCCTCACATCTTTTTAAACATTTCACCCTTAATGTTTTACAAACCCTGTGAGGGGGATACTTGCTACTTGCTTTACTTTAAAACCGAATACAAGTCTTTTTCTTTGGTTGTTGCACTAGTAAACTAACTGCCACCACTACATAACTAAAATTCATGAATATAATCGTTTGGGATATTTTACCCACGCGAACATGAATATAGTTGATAGATCTATTGGAGTTTGACAATTCCGTTGGTATTAACATCTCTCTGGATGGTACCAATAAGTACTATATTTGAACCCAATGAAGGATTAACTTTGGCAAGTTATCCTTCCCATACCCTCATGGTTGGGTCTGCAGCCCCCATGACCCAGATTGTTAATGTGTGGTTCATGAGCTTAGTACAACATAGCCCACTCTTGATAATTGTGCATGCATCACAATTATCACACACACACACAAAATTTTCCCAGATGGGTGTAACAACAGAGCCCAGGGTACTTGTATTCACTAACACTTAAACCTATGTGTAACACCCCCATTTTTCGTTGACCGCAGCGGATTAAGTGTTTGGGGTATTACTACATGGAAGCAAAGACAAGATATAGAAAATGACTAGAAAAGAGACGTTTTTGAAAAAGATGTTTGATTGGCCCTGAAACAGTCAACTAAAGTCAACCAAGGATTTGGTCAACTCAAGTCAAGCAATCCAGGACACAATGCAATGATCCAAGGAGTATAGAATATCCCCGGGTCGTTATGTCCCGACGAGGTGTGAATGGTATTAAAACGGATTCGTGATCGGGTGATTTTGAATGGGAAAGGGGTTTGAATGATTACACTAAGGAAATGAAAGGAAATAGTTTAAACAAACTAAGAGAACAAGAACGTGAAAGCACATTACCTAGAAGCGATTAAAACCTTAAGAACGAACGTTTAATTAAAAACTACGTTAATGTACAAAATAAAACGCGAGTTTTAAGAAATAAAATGCCTATGGATATGAAAATTACAGTTTTACAAACCTAATGGTATAAGAAAATTATAGGAAAAAAAATATTTATTACACTATTTATTTAATTATTATTAATTAAAAACTATTTAAATACTAATTAAACTAATTTAAATTATAATAAATAGTAAATGAAAAGTAATAAATCTAAAACTTTTTCTAAAAATACTTAGTAGTATTATTAAGCTAAGAAAAATATAAAAGTGGACAAAAGCTTAATAAATAAGCTGGAAATAAGCTAAAAGCTTATAAGCTAAAATGAACTTGTCCTAGTATAAAAATAAGTGTAGAATGATTAAACACTAAGGACTCTGTGGGGCAAATGGTGCACGACCTCTGTTTGAGTTCTGGGCTAAACAACCAGGGTTCAAATCCCACTAGCACCACTTTTTGCCAAACATTTTATTTTTGATTTTTTTCTTTACAGAAACACTAAACAACTGAGAATGATAAACTTTAAAAAGGACAAACTTTTTAAAACACTACATTAAGCTCTGTGGGAGCTTAAGATCCACACACATCACAAAAATAAGCTAAAAAGAGATTTAAGACTTAATAAGCTGAACAATAAGCTACAAGCTGAACAAAAAGGAATAAATAAGCTAAGGACAAGTGAGAGTGATCAAAATAAGCAGGAAAATATAGGAATAAGCACAATGAAAAAGCTATGAAAGAAGATAATCAGATCCACTACCCACTGAAACAAAACAGGCCCTAGGGGTGATTAGCAGACCAACTTTAAGCTAGGGGCAAAGGGTTGGAACCCCAAAATGAGCTTGGAAATAAAAAATCAGATGAGAGAGCTTCTCAAAACACCCAAGATCAAGAAACAAGCTCAAGAAATGAGCTTGATATGGCTTTGGGAAAACTGGCCAGAAGTGGAAAACAAATGTGCAGGGCACATGAACAACCCAACAGTCAACTTTGGACTTGATTTTACCCAACCAAATGATTTCAAAACCCAAATTTTCTTCTTGATTCAGATGCACAAGCAACAAAATAACTTAGAAATGCAAATTATATCTATTTCCAATCTATAATAAACTCTACATTTGATCCAGAAAATTGCTCCATTTTTCAGTTATGAACTCTTTGACTTTTTACACTAAGAACCTACTTTGACTTATGTGGATTTCTACTGGATCCTAATGACTGAACATGTTAATATAAGATATAATGAGACTAAAGTAAGCTATTGCAACCACTTAGGAGCTAATATGCATGATTATGAAACCTATATCTATGACAGTGAACATAAACTAATGGCTTCAAGAGAGTTTTGACTTTCAAGCAAAGGACCAATAGATTTTAAGACTAAAACGACCTAAATACAGATAAAGTAACATGTTACAACTAGAAACAACAACCAAAACTCACTGGAACTCAGTGAATTCCCCTGAACCAAACACCCCCTAAAGAAAACTGAAAATGAGATTTATGAGGCAATTGAGTGATTCAGGCCACAATACCAAAACAACTAGTTGTAATGAGATGGAATAAGTTCCTTTGAGCACAGAAACACAACTCTTAACATCATTTAACCATAATTATCCATAATGCCATTTTATCAGTTAACATGAAAATATTATGAAATATAGACACAAGCATGAGAAATGAACAAAAACTTATCTAATAAGCAATAGTAGACTAGGTTAAACTAAAATCAACAGAGAATAAACCCTATCAAGCAATGCTACAGTTACAAGCCACAAATGAGAAAATGGCTTACAAGTATTTTCAAGCTGAGAAACAAGAACCAAGGAACCACAACTAACCTAACACCTCCCTTGAGGTTCTAAACCAAGGAAAATCCACAAGCAACCATGCTCCTTTGCTTCTTTCTTCCTTTAAACTGATTTATGAATTTCACACTATTTTTAAGCTATTTTTGGTATTTTAAGTATGACTGAGTTTTAAGCTTTCAAAACTTATAAAAGCTTAAAAGTGAGCTAAACTAACTTCAAATGATCATTAAACAAGAACTTTTAACAACTTTAAAGTAAATTGAGGTTTTTAAGTAAAATTGCAAATTCTTATTTGGAACTGATAAGACTGAAATTTATATTAAGGAAAACTTGAAATACACTGAGAATGTTAAATACAAACGTTTTAAACTGATTTAAACAACTAGAATTGGAAATTACATTGATTCGTTACACTAAACTATGCTACCAATTAATCTAGCTAACTCTCCTTCCTCTCCTTTTTTCTTCACTTATATGGACTCCACTTGAGTCTCTGGTCAAACCCCCCTTGTATTCTTGACCTTTTGATCACTTTAAACATATCTGAGCCGTTGAAGTTACTTTTGGCGGGAAATTGTTTATAAGCAATTGGGAGTGGGTTAGGTAGTGCAGGTGGGATAATAAATGTTGGAGTGTACTGGGGGGGAACAAGGTAGGGTGGAGGTGAGGTTGGGGTGGACAAGCACCCTGGTTTTAAGGTGTTAATGGTGGATTAGGGGAGGGAAAAGGGATGTTAGGGGTGGTGTTTGACTGGTTGTGTTGACTGGAGGGAGTATATAAAAACGGGGTAGTGGGGTAATGTTATCATTCATTTATTCATTAGATTTTTTACAGTAAAAGATATACTTTTACCAAAAGAGAGGTCCCTAAGATTCGGGTTTAGACACAAAACTGATGAATGATAACTATTCTGGACATTCTCATGTCCAGTACTTCTCCGTGCTAGGGTTCCTATAGTGCCTAATTACCTAGGATAACATGCTTAAAAGTCAACACGTATGTTGAGTGAGAGTCATAGGTTTAAATAGATAGTTAGTGAATACAAGTTCCACAGTGTTCGGCTTAAACCCTATGTGTGGAAAAGTTTAGTGATAGAAGGTATATTAAACTAAGCTCATGAACCACACGTTAACAATCCGGGTCATTTAGGCTGCAGACCCAACATGAGGGGATGGGAAGGATAACTTGCCAAAGTTAATCCTTCAGTGGGTTCAAGTATAGTACTTATTGGTACCACCCAAAGAGGTGTTAATACCAACGGGAGTTGTCAAACTCCAATAGATCTATCAACTATAGTCACGTTCGCGTTGGTAAAATATCCCAAACGATTAGATTCATGAATTTTAGTAATGTAGTGATGGCAGTTAGTTTACTCGTGCAACAACTAAAGAAAAAGACTTGTATTCGGTTTAAAGCAAGTATCCCCTCATAGGGTTTGTAAAGCATTTAGAAAGCGTTTAAAAGGAGTGAGGCTATGAAAACTCACCTGGGTCTCAAGTTAATTTAAATAGGGGTTTAGACAACTCACTCACGTATCCTGGGTTGGTGTAGGTGTGTGTATGTCAAGTCTTAGTCTAGGTTTTATTAATTATTCACTCTTAGGGTTTTTATATATAACATAACACCTGTTCGGGATATCGTAATTCAGAAGTATATGACTCCTCATATGAAGCTCCCTACTATTGTATTATGTCATGAACATAATACCGTTCGGGTCATCATAATTCAGATGTTAATACTCCTTACATGAAGCTCCCTACTATTGAGTTATATTGTTATTAGGGTTTAGTTATAACGTAACACCGTTCGGGCCATCATAACTCAGAAGTATATGCAATAATCGTTTGAAGAGCCAGGGCACGTTAAATCGTAAACCCAGCAAACTCGTCAGAACGAAATATCCACATAGTACTCCTCGCATGAAGCTCCCTAGTATTGTGTTATGTTTCTAACTCAAAATAGGTTTTGTACTTATGAAAATAATCCGTTTATACCCTTTAAGTTTATATATTTACACTTTCTACCCTAAACTTATAAACTACTAACAATTAAGCATATAACTTTCTAACATTAGTATATATATAGTTTCTATATATATATATATATATATATATATATATATATATATATATATATATATATATATATATATATATATATATATATATATATATATATATATATATATATATATATATATATATATATATATATATATATATATATATATATATATATATATATATTAAAGAAATAATAGAAATAGTCCTTAGATTATTCTAACTTTCATTATTTACCCTTCTTACCCTTAACTTTATAATTTTTGCATAATTAGTCCTTTTTAGTTTATAACTTATTTTAATTCTTATCCTAAGGTTTCATTTATTTGCAAAATAAGTCCTTGCACTAATAACTTCTAGGAAATGTCAAAAATAGTCCATAGACTTTATAGTTTCAGGAATTTATGATATATACCCCTATGCATGTAAACTCTTGCAAAACTAGTCCTAAATGCATGTAAACTATATTTTATCATAGCAACTAAGTTTCTAAGCTTAAATTTTGTTAATCTAAGTTCAAATAAGTCACCTAATTCATATTATAGCATCTAACATAGCAAATTAGCACATAAACTCCTAATAACTTAATTCTAGGGTTTCGAATAGAAAGCATGCAAACAAGAAGGTTTAAGGCTATCCTAGGGTGCCTAAGGCTTATCCTAAGTGTCCTAGGTCTATTCTAAGTATACTAGATTCAAGGTCAAAGTAATTAGGGTTTCTAGGGCTTCTCTCGGCTTCAAACCGTAACTCGACATGGCCAAGGCTTCGCTACTCGGTTGCTATGGCTTCTAAAGGTCTTTTACTACAGAAATGCGAGGTAGAGAATAGAAGGAAAGGTGTGAAGAAGAATGGAGGGGAGGAAGGGGTATTTATACTCGCGTAAGGAGTAGCGAGCAAGAAAAAGGGTCATGAGGTATCGAGGAGGGGGGAGGTCAGCTAAGCAAAGCTAGGAAAGGTCATGGAGTGTCTAGTGGTGACAAGGAGCAGCTACATAGTAGCTAGGGGGCTGAGATAGGCCGGTTGTGGTGAAGAAAAGCCGAGGGAGGCGGTTTGGGAAGAAAGGGTGACAAGTAGGTGCATCACCTACTTGCTTGGGTGCTTAGAGGTGCTAGGGTGCTAGCTAAGTATAAGGGAGGTGCTAGGTAGCTTGCTTGGTAGTTTAGTGTAATACCAAAAATTTCAATCTTGGAAAAAATTACGAAAATGCCCCTATAATTTTAAAAATTAAATAAAGCTACAATAAATTATAATAAAATTCCTAAAACACCACAAATGTATAAAATATGGATCCTAATAATTTTAATAAGTCAAATTTAAATTCTAAAGCCCAAAATAAATAAATAGGCCACGCCTATTATTTTTACTGGACCAAATAATTATAAGTTATGTACAATTATTAAAGAAACAAAAGGATAAACACAACACAAATATGGAAATTATAAATTTGTGATTTGGCATCTTTATTTATCCCAAAATTTC
>LBNU01030318.1:13487-26311 GCA_014162995.1 Artemisia annua
CGTTGATGCACCGATCCGGTAACCGAACGGGAATAGGTGATCCCCAGAGATACCGCACGCGGGCATAATTCTGGTACATTACCGTAATCGGTTAACTTTAGGTGCCTCACACTATAAAATTTTATGATTAACCTTTACGAATATAATAGATACCTTTTAAAAATCACATTTAGGTTTGTAACAAAAGAGCATGACATAATATGGCCAAAATCGAATCAACTCATTTTTCCAATTAATATCATTATTAAAAAAATCCAAATTAATTTTTTAAAATGCAATTTGACATACTTTGATAGTTAACAAAAAACTCGCAACTAACGTGAAATCTATAAAGATTGAGGATGATGAAAATAAAGAAGCATCTGTGAATACCTTTATTGATACGGCACATATTGATTAATGATCTACCATATGCAATGTGTTAAGAATACCCAACGTAGTAAGCCCCAAGTAGGGACTTCAAATTGGCACATAAATGAACACCCAGCCCAGCGGTTTTATGCCATTGAATTACTACTAAGACATCAACTTAGGTAAATAAGGATAGGATACTTTACTTTAAACCCAATGTAATCCAAGTTCAAAACACATACTTAAGTACAGGCCTCCAAAAGCATAATATAAATCCAAAAAAAAGCATAGCAGATGGGTTTTTGGATACATATTCCCTAAAAAACATGGACTATTCAATGTCGTACCCAATCGGGTTTCCCGAATAAGTGGTCCCGAACCCAGAAAGGTCCCGATTTTTTTGTCCTTATTTAGTGAGTCCGGTACCGTATCCGTATATCGGGACTCCGGTACCAGTTTCGGTACGGTACTCGGTACGGTTCCGGTTCGGTTACGGAATCGGGTTCGATATGCATCCCTAATTTAAGCGCATATTAAAACCTTAATTCGTACATTTATAAAAGTTTGTAAGTTTAAATAGATGGACAGTTCAAACCAATACTAATACTCTGTAAATTGATATAACAAACGTTCATATTATAAGTGTGGAATATGAAGTGTAAGGGTTATTTTTTACTTATCTAAAGTTATAAAAAAAACATGGAGATTTATAATTTATACTTAATCCATATAATATGAATTTAAAATTAACCACTAATAAAATTTTTACAAAATATTAATTGATATTAATACATAATGAAAAACTCATGTATACTTATTAGTTGTACTTATATCATAATTTTCACGGGTAAATTTTTATATATCCATATAATTAACAAAAAATTTAAAATAAATTTGATCTATGTGTAAACCCATGTGATCAAAGAACCTTTGGTACAATAACATTATAAGGAGACACGCTCAAGAATTAAATAAAAGGTCGATGCCACAGTTATATTTACAATTTCTGCTAACTATTTTTCTTACTTTCACACATGTTGATACTCTAACCTTTTAAAATATACATAAGATTTTCTGTTTTTAAACGATAATACTATATAATTAAATTATTCTAAAAAAATCCCGTGCGTGCACGGGTATTATAACTAGTATATATATATATATATATATATATATATATATATATATATATATATATATATATATATATATATATATATATATATATATATATATACCCAGAAACAGCAATTCCAATTATTCATCAAACATCTTGTATTGTAACATATATATCTTCAATCAATCGATAACATATACCAACAAACACTGGATAATCAATCAATCAATCAATAGTAACGTAATTGACCAAGATTAGAAAGTAAAAATAAAAACAGTTTACCCGTGAGTTTTCTTTTTCTTGAGGCTTGAGAGATTTTGATTAGGTTATGTTGAACATTTTGTTATAACCTGTATTTATAACTTGAAAAAGACGGAGCTAAATTTAAAAAGTCGTAGGGGTTAAATTTAAAATTAAGAAAAAACACAACCCTAAATTCCTTCTCATATCCTACAATCGATGTGTTCCTATTCTTTTACACTCTATTTTGTTTTCTTCCTTCAACATGTGAGTCGGTTCATAATTAAGGTTTTCAATTGTATTTTATGTTTGTGTCTTATTAATTGAAATTTCAGTAACATATTTCTTTATAATATTATATATTAACCAGTCTTTGTAAGTTAAAATCACAAACTTAGAAAGCAGAAATAATAACAACAAATAAATAATCTATATGACTGCAGCGATGATCTGAAAACACAAACTATCTTCGATGCTTCCTTTCGTTTGCTTACTTGCAACTTGTTTTGTTCGAGTGATGCTCCTTAATTGCATCAGCTCTTAACTAATAAAACATATTTCGCTTTTAATAATAAACAGAATATACCATCAACAAAACTATTCCACTTATCATAGTATATTATCACTTGCATTAGGCATATTTTGGAGAGTGATATATAGAGGGAAATATGGTAATGTAAGGGCAGTCTACCCCATTTCCAAAACCTGAGTTTTGTTGCTGCAGGTACTAACCTGCTTATCCAACGCTGCATTTAGTTGCCTTCAAAACGTGAATAAGTGATTTTGGATTTATTTTACCCAAAAATTGTTTGTGTTTTCGTAACTCAATAATCACAAAATCATTTTCTAAACACAATCCCAAACCCCTTTAGATGTTGTTTTTCTTATGTGTGGTATTGACTTTGCTTACATTGTAAAGAGGTACTCATAGTTTCATTGACAACTATAAGCTTCGTTCAGACTCGCAGCCTTGAGAAAAAAGAAACAACGGTGACCGTACTGCGTTATGCTTCATTGCTTAATAGAAAAGATGTATACATGACTTAGACTCTTAGACCTTTGGTCACGAAGGACTAACCTTGTCTTAAGGCAATTAGGTCCATTACACTTTATTTTTTTAATTTCTCGGCCTTTTCACTTATTAATATGGAATTTTAGGAAAATTTGAAGTAGATTATATGCAAAAAGATGATTCTTGAGTATCATGGCTATTCAATTAATTAATTTATGATATATTTTTTTGTTGCTAGAATAATGGAACTAGTTCATGAAACATGTAAAGCGTCCAAATTTACATCAGAAGATGTTTTTGACCGCCTCCCAGATAATGTGATGACTAATATATTAGATTGTTTGCCAATACAAGAGGCGGTGAGGACTGGTAACTTGTCTAAAAACTGGAGGTTTAAGTGGACTATGCGCACACAACTTGTATTTGATGCGGATTTCCTTGAGTATTTAGAAGGAAAAAAAGAGGAAAAAAATTATGGGAGGATTATAAGTCGGATCCTTCTAAATGTTAAAGGTACCATAACAAAGTTCGACCTCTTGATACAAAATGAATCAAATTTCAATGCAGTGGATGTTCAGGATATTAATAATTGGGTTATGTTCTTGAGTAGAAAGGGGATTAAGGAACCGACTCTTGAAAATTTGGATGAAACACCAGTTAATTTGCATACTCATCTATTCTCTTGTTTAAAGTTGGAATAATTGAAGCTTTATAACTTGTTGACAGGTTCTATAAGGGTGTTTCCAGGATCGTTTGTGATCAAACAAGCAACATGAATAATCAACCATAAAGAATAAATATGGACACAAGAAGATGGGTATTGAACCCTTTATATTGATAATGAATAATCGAATGGGTTAATGTTTACAGAGAATCCTAATCTATATATAAGAGATGAAACGTTGTAACGTTTCGTATAAATGATACAACCCTAAAAATCTAAACATTACAAAGCTTAAATCCTAAACTAAATAACCGTTTTGCCTAATGGGTTGGTTGGCCCAACACAGAATCTTGCAGGCGTTCTTCTTTTGACCCATCTTGTTCCCTTTGGCGTCTAAGTCGAATTGCAGCAGCCTTTATGTTGAAAAACAAAGATTAATGGATTATGTTTTTGACTTCTCCCAAACAGTCAACTAAATCAACCAAGTGTGCCTGGTCAACTAAGTCAAGCTATGAGGGAGAGAGTGATCAATTTATGATCCGTTGAAAGCACAGTGTTCTCACGGGTCGTTAAGTCCCAACGAGATTGAAATTGTGTTTGGAAAACGTTTTGGAAATGAGTGATTGGGAATAGTAACCAGATAAAAATTTGATTTGATTTTATACTAATGATTGCTTGGAATGATAATGAAACAGTATTAACAAATGTAGAAATGCAAATAATCCTAAAAACCTAAATGCGTACTTGAAAAATGGGAATAAGGTAAAATATGAACAAATAAAAACTAGAAGGGGTGAAAATGAAACTTTTACAAACTTAAAATTAAAAGAAAATTAAATTAAAAAGAAAATTATTTTTTTTGATTATTTTAATATTTAAATATTAATTAATTACTAAAACTATTTAAAACTTAATAAAAATTCTATTTAAAGTAATCTAAAAAGAGTTAAATTACAAATTTGAATTATAAAATTGCAAAATTAATTTATAAAAATCTAAAATGACTTAAAAGAAATATAAAAATTGAAAATATATATTTTTGTCTTTTTCTGAATTTAATATTAATTAATTACTTAATTAAACTAATTAAACTAATTAACTAATTTAAATTACTAATAATACTAAAAATGATTTAGAAAATTATGAAATATTTTATAAAACTAAGTAACTAATACAGGAACTCTAAAAAAGTATAAAAAGTTTATAAAAACTAGTATTACACTATTTTATTAATTATTTACTTAATTACTATTTAAAAGCTATTTAAACTAATTTAAATGAGAATAATAGTAAATGAAAAGAGAAAATTACAAATCCAATTTTTACAGAATCTAAATAATGTGTAACAGCTAGGAAAATTATAAAAATGGATCTGAGATTAAATTTTAATACTTAAACTATTTTCTTTTTAGTTTTTTAATTAAAACTAATTTAACTAATATTAATTATTATAATTACTAAATGAAAAGATAAAAATCTAAGAAAATTATTATAAATACTACAAGTGACAGGGAACTTACGAAAATTATAAAAATGAAAATTGCTTTTTGAAAAAGCTGAACAATAAGCCAAATGGCTTAAATAGAAGCTATCACTTTATTAAAAGTGATGATTTTTGGAATTTTCTTTTTGACAGATGATCTAACAATAAAAATAAGCAACTTTTATGAAAACACTTTTTACAAAACTTAAAAATAAGCAATTTGGAGACTAAAATGCTTAACAGTTTATGTTTTTTGGATTTTTAATAATGAAAAAGCTCTTAATAAGCTCTATAGAACAAACAAGCTACAAATTAAGATGCAAACAACTAATATGAACACAAGTTAAGCTACAGGAACTGAAAAAGCACAGTGGATAAGCTAAAACAAGCAAATAAGCAATCCCAAATTGCCACAGAACCAAACAGACCAAATAGCTATCTTTAGAGCCTAGTTTGGACCACAAATAAGCTCAGAGATCCAAAAGAGCTTTTGAACCAATAAGCCAACTTGGGGAGCTTTCAAATAAGCCAAAAATCAAGCCTTAACTCCTACAAATAAGCTCTGTGTGAGCTTATGAAATTTGGCCAAACTCTCAATGTATACTGACCACTCAGTATACACTGTCAAATTGGACAAAAAAGAAGCTAAGTGCAGCCCTATCAAATAAGCTTGGAAATGAAAATTAAGCACTGGACTATCAAGAATGGTTGCTTGGCTTTCCAAAAAGCCAAGAATCATGCACTGGTGCCCACTAATAAGCTCTATGGAAGCTTATGAAGATGGGTAAAAAGCTGTGACACAGGGGAGGTTACAGACCAAAGGGGGTACTTCAACACTGCTTATTTATAAGCAAATGGATTCCAAAATGGAATTTTCTTTTTGAAATGTTTAAACAAGCAACAAAATAACACAAATCCACAAAAACTTTGGATTTCCAATCTGTAATGAACCCTACAGATCACCAAGAAAATTTGACCATTTTACTGAGTATGCATATTTGACTTTTGAGAAAACATTAAGGGTTTGACTTTTATGAGTTTTGATCTTGATTTACTCACTGAATATGTTATATTAGACTATAAGAACAGGAAATTGAGCAACCCTAACAACTATTGAACTGATTTGATGATTTTAGACTCAAAAACTTTGACAGATTACTAATGAAATGAGATTAAAAGCTATTTTGACTTTTTTATGAACAAGCACTGGTTTTTATGGTTCAAATGTTCTAAGTTACACCTAAGAAGCATGAAACAACACAGAGCCACAACAAATACACACTGGAACACAGATATGACAGCAAAACCAAACAATCCTCTAACAGCACTAATTTTTGATTTTCAAAACAATTGAGTGATTGAGATTATGAAATTGATCCACAACAACTTATAAAGGTTTAATGAACCAAATTAAGCACAGAAACACATTTTTGAATCACAAATAACCAAGATGATCACTAGTGCTATTATGACAGTGAAAATGAGATTTTGAGCACAAGTGAAAATCACAGAACGAGCCTAAGATTTTAAGCAATAATATCACTAACTAACACTAAATAAGCACAAAAGCACAAAGATTAAGCAGAGATAAGCACTAATATAGCAAAATGGAAAATTACACTAAAACTTGGAATTTTTAAAACTTGAAAGTAGAAAACCTTAGCTCTAGCTTTACTAGAGTTTCTTTATGCTCAACAAGCTCCTAGCTTATCAGAGATAAGCTAGGTAAAAGTCCATCTTGCCCCTCCATTGTAGGCAACTTCCAAAGCTTTCCACAGTCAAATGCATAGGTACCCTGTGATTGATTGTTACTGAATTTTTTTTACTTTTTATGTTTTCTTATGATTAATACTAACCTAAGTGAGCTTATGACACAGTAACTTGAAGCTTAGAACATCATTAAAGCCAAAACAGAGAATTCAAATTGAAATACCAAAACAGAAATTGAACTAAAGTACTTGAGTTTTTTTGATTAAAAAGATATCAAATTACATTAAAGGAACAGATTACAATGCTATTGAAAGGATTTTAACTACTAAGAAATACAATTTGAACTAACTCGACACTAAACTATGACTAAGTGACTACACAGTCTTCAATTCTCTTTCTTCTTCCTTTTATAGAGCTCCATTAGGGTTTGCTATGATCTCTGAGTGAATTCTTGACCATTGGATGCTTCATCTTTAATCTGAGCCCTTGATTGAGATTTTGGCGCCAAAATGAGAAATGGGGTATAACTGTTTTTTATAGCAATTTGGGGTGGTGCATTTATTGTAGTGGGTTAGGTAGGTGTACATGGTGGGTTGNTGAGGAAGGAGGGAAAGGGGGTGGGGGTTGACTGTTTGACCCCGGTTTATAATTAAGGGGGGTGTGGGCTTGTTGTGGGATTGGGCCAAGGAAAGAAAACATGGGCCAGGGAAAAGAAAAAGGGCCAAAGGGGATGGGTTGGACTGAACGGGGTTTTGGATTTTGGGGTTTTATGAAGTAATAACTTGGTCCGTTTGGTTTGTAAGGTAATTTAGCCCAAGGACCAAAAGTGTAAATTTTGTTTTCTTGAGGGGCTGATGTTGTGACTTTTCCAAAATACTCATAAGGTCCTTTCTTTCCAATGTTGAATAGTACAAGGACCAAATTTGATTTTTCCACTTTTGAAATTCCAGGGACCATTTCTGCCAAACTTGGAAGTACAGGGACCAAACTTGTAACTTCTTCAAATTTTTCACCAAAGGGTTATTTTTGCCAAAGTTTAACAATACAAGGACCATAATTGTTATTTTCCAAAAGATTTTAATCCCAGGGGCTATTTTTGACACTTTTGCAAAGTTCAAGGACTAAACTTGTAAACTTTTGAAACTTTTCATTAAAGGACTAATTATGACAACTTGTGATTTTCTAAGGACTTTGGTTGACTTTTCTTTCAAAATTAATGCTTAGGGACTAGATTTGACAAGTTTTGAAAGTTGAGGGACTGAAACTGCCAATTATGCAAACTTTGTTCGTTTTTCATTTGTTTTCAAACACTTTGCATCTAAAACATATAAAACACAACCCTGGGATATTTTCAGTATTTTGATGCATATTTGGGTGTTTTTGGATGTTTTGGCAGTTCATATAAGACAAAAATGATGAGTATTTACACACTCATCAGTTTTCCAACATATTCCTCCCTAATCTATTAATCTTTGTTTCTTCATCAATCTTCTTGTTCCTTGATGCCTTCCTTTAATCATAATGTCTTCAGTCGTTTGATACAATTTCTGGTTATTCCCACCATCATTGTTGTGATCTTCCTTAAGTCCAGGTTGATCATATCTTCATGGCTTTTGGTTTATTGGGCAAAGGTTTTAGTAACCATCATCATCCTCATCATCTTTGGCATCCCGCCTTTGTCAACCATCGCGGTTGTAGGGTTCATCCTGAACTGGGGTTTGATGGCTGTTGTAGTAAAACTACAATATCTAAAAATTCTGCAAACCAAAGCCTTCTTTCTTTTCTTTGACATCTCATCTTTTCCTTGGTTAACCACCGGTTTGGTGTTGTAACCATATCTAATCTTTCTTCTTCAATAGGCATTCATGGTTGGTTCGTTTGAGTGATGATTAAAACATGAATGGTTGTTGTTTGATCCCCTAGGCTCTGATGCCATTGTTGACAGGTTCTATAAGGGTGTTTCCAGGATCGTTTATGATCAAACAAGCAACATGAATAATCAACCATAAAGAATAAATATGGACACAAGAAGATGGGTATTGAACCCTTTATATTGATAATGAATAATCGAATGGGTTAATGTTTACAGAGAATCCTATTCTATATATAAGAGATGAAACGTTGTAACGTTTCATATAAATGATACAACCCTAAAAATCTAAACGTTACAAAGCTTAAATCCTAAACTAAATAACCGTTTTGCCTAATGGGTTGGTTGGCCCAACACAGAATCTTGCAGGCTTTCTTCTTTTGACCCATCTTGTTCCCTTTGGTGTCTAAGTCGAATTGCAGCAGCCTTTATGTTGAAAAACAAAGATTAATGGATTATGTTTTCCAACATAACTTTTGTTTGTGTTCCATGTCCACTTTTTGTGGTTTACCAAGTCTATTAAGCTTAGACTTGGATATGGTAACATTTGAAAGCTACGAAGCTGGGGAATTTCTAACCCGGTGTCCATTAGTTGAGATTCTGACACTCAATTATAGTTCCGACTTTGCACACAAAATAAAAGAAGTTCAGATTGCAAAACTTGAAAATCTTAAGTTTTTACATCTAAAATTGTGGGACGTTGACAATATGGCGATGACCGCAACTTCCAATATCTTAAAATTAATAAGATATTTTCCAAAACTTGAAGATCTTAGTCTAGATTTTTTAAATTGCAAGGTAATGTGATGTTGAATCTTTCAAATTGATTTTATAAATAACTCAACAATTTATGAGCTCTCTAACTAATTACATTGGCTTTCTATGCTACCACTTTTCTTGTAGTTATTGGCTGATGCTGAAAAGAGAGTCCCGACTACCTTACCCTGTCTCAACTCTCTTGGTTTACATGATATAGATTTTAGCAGTGATATTATGGTATCATGTGCTATTGAATTAATATGTGGATCCCCAAATTTGGAGACACTTTATATCAGAGTGAGTTGAACGTACTATCAAACTGAATTATCGATCATCTTAAATTAATCTCATAACTGTGTATCTGACTGATATTCAATTTTCTAGGCTAAACACGATTATGAGGTCCCACCGCCTGCACTTGGTTCTTCAGATGTAGATTTCAGCAAGATGGTGCAACTGCTGCTTCAGAGTGTGATGTTGGTGGGCATTAGTGGTTTAAAAAATGAAGAATGTTTGATAAAGTCTTTACTTTCTGGTTCTCCATTGCTAGAGAAGATGGAAATTCTTGCCCGCTTATTCCAACATGTCGGTGTTGACAATGGAAAGTTGATCTTTGCTACAAAGTTGCTAGAGCTCCATCGAGCGTCCCCCGTAGCTGAAATAAAACTCAAATTTTAATGACTTGACTAATTTTATGATCAATTTAAGAACTATAATTTTGTTTATCTCTATCAAAAACGACATTGACCGGTTTATGTAGATCAAAAACATTGTGGTTATTGATTTTCCGTAAGTAGGTGCAGTGGTCTAGCTTATAGTTTCTCGAAGAGTATAATATCTATAGTCCTCTCAAGATTTTGACTTTTCTTTGACTGCTTATTGGTTACTTTTGGATTTGTTACATTCAAGTAAATTGTTGATGGTGCATCAAATATGATGATTCTCGTGAACCATTGTTTTTTGGAGACTCGTTGTGCAAATGCGTATCATTAAGCTTGGTATATATCTGTATTTTCTCGATTTGTCATTACCCTGACGAGAATTAAGGTGACACCTTATAATTTCTTACATGGAATCGGTGAATCTGAGATTGGGAAGTCTTTATGATTTCCGATACAGCTCTTGGAGATTCTCTCTACTGTATCCTATGATTTGCACTTTTACACTCAATGTCAGTAGAAGTCAACGTGCACAAAGTCATTGCAATATCTTTGTTTGGCTAGTGAAGCATGGTCTAAAATTCTAAATCATATGGAGGTGATTAGCCTGTGCAAACTTACCTGTATCTACTGTTTTTTACATGTTCAGTTTCAAGTCCAGGTGCATGCAGCTTGTGGGTAGTGAACCTGTAACAAGTTTTTGAATATCTCCTGATTCATGGCTACTAAGAATAACCTACTGTTTATCTCGTTAAGCTATTTCATGTTGTCGGATATGTTGGATTTATTTTGTAGGGTGAATGTGGGTGTGTGCTTTACACTCCTTCACGTTGGAGCTAGCTACTCCTTTAGTACTTAGAGGTCTCCCCTCTTTGTACATGTCGGATTTGTAGGATATATGATTATGTGTAGGAGACCTATTTGAGTGACTCTGGTAGGTCGGCTCGTGGCATTTCCTTATGTTTCTATGTGTCTATTCGAGTGACTCTAGTAGACACACCTTTGTTGATACGTGCTCTTATTCCTTTCCGTATGATTATGTTTATGTTGATATATCTATGATGCTTTGTTTCCTTTGACTTATGATATCGTTTCGTTTGATCGCTTATGCATTTGACAGATGACATCCCTTTTCAGCAGGAGCTTTTGATTCATTTTCTTATATTTATTTTATGTTTCATTTATTCGTTGTATATATATATATATGTGTTCACTGAGCTATCGTAGCTCAGCCGCATTTCCTTTTTCTGCGGCAGGTTTTAGGTTGGATGCTGGGTTTGGGTGAAGAGTGCTATAGCGCTTTAGTGGACTACCCCATGGACTAGAAGCCCATTTCTTCTGGACTAGTTTCGGACTTGGATTAGTTTAGACTTTGTTTAGTTTGTACTTTCCTTCATTTATAGTTTTAGTATTCCTTTGTATTTTCAGATTTTTTTCCATTGTAACCTTTTGTTTTAAGTCTTCCGCTTGCGTTTTATGCTTTGATATGTCACCATACTGTAACGCTCTGAACCCATGTCGGGTTAGGGTGTTACAATTATGGTATCAGAGCCCAGGCTGCGACTTGTAGTACATAAGTTATGGCCTGTGAAGATTTGGACCCTTAGGTTTGCACTTTAGAAGCTTACTTTATAACCTTCGAAGGATTTGCGTTAGGTTTCTCCCCTTAGGAACTTTGGTATGACCGGTGAGGATTGGGTAGATTATGAGATCAGACGTTGGTTAGCCATCTTGCATCCGCATCATTCTGATTTTGCCTCTGCTTTTAGTAAGCCTTACAAGATCATTCTTTCTGGAGATTTAGAAGATTTATGCGACATAAGTTTAGTATGCTTTGAGACTTCGTAGTAATGCCTTATAGGTTCATTTTCTGAAGTTATCATTTTCTTTTGAACTTCGATCCTTGATTTGTTTGTCGTCCGTTTAGATGCCTTATCATCTATTTGGAGAATTCGCGTACGTATGAATCCGATGTGTTCGACACATTCTATGGCTTTTCCTTGCTTTTGATAAGCATATTAAGATTCCCTTTTCCATTGTTGATTTTGACCCATTCTATCTCTATGATAATCTTGTGACCTTCTATCATGAATATTCGATTTGTTCGATGCATTCTGGAGATACCTGAAAATAATTATGTTTACGCTAGAGATGTTCAATTCGATATTATCCTGGATATGTATTTGTTGACTAAAGCATTGAGATGCTAAAAATGGTCATATTATAATTGCCATCTTTGTCGATTCGTGAAACTCAAGATTCTGCATCATTGTTCCTAACCTGATAAACATTTATGATCACCTTTGTTTTGAAAAACTCGTGCGTTAACCCCTCATGGTTTTGAAGATACTTCATTTGATGAAAACTCGTTTCGAGAGTTATTCGGATTATTCGGAATGTTCGCCGTGTATCCTTGGTGTGTTCTGTTGTATTCGGGAAGAAGAATGATGATGGCATGAAGACTTTTGCATATTAAAGAGTGACTAAATGTTAATTTTTTAGAAATTATTTTATCTACACCATGCTTAAAAACCTACTTTAATAAATTATATATATCATTTTAGTCAGAACTCTGGTAAGTAAAGTAATGACTAAAAGTTTATTTTTGAGGAATTACCTTATCCATCCCATGATGAGAGACACGTTTTACAAATTTTTCAACCTTTTAAAATAATGTGTCATCTCATGCAACTAATAATTCTCAACAAATAAATATAAAGTTATTTTGGGTTGGTCAAATCATAAACATTTACCCGAATAAAGTTGTTAAACAAAATTTTATCCATTCATTTGAGAAGGGAAAACTCACAATTTCGGATCGAACCTTGAATACCAATCATCAGGTCATTTTTTTCCGCTTTACATCTATCAAGTTAGAAATTTTACGATACTAAAATATAAACCATATAAGGGATTAAGGCCAAGGAATTTAGAGGAGCCGTACTAACAAGACGGCGAA
>LBNU01030318.1:29548-41384 GCA_014162995.1 Artemisia annua
AGACTCAATTACGTTTAAAACGATAGGTGGCACGACTCCTACGGACTTACGGTTGATTTTATACGAATTTTTGAAAATTACCCAATTCTGAAAATCAGACGAAGGTACCGTTAAATTTAGCGGTACCGTCCATATTTAGTGGTACCGTCTGTTGTATTTAACGGTGCCGTGACCTGTTATTACAGTTTTGACAGAAACCAAATTTCTCATCACAAACAAGTATTTGATGTAACGAAAAGATGTAAAGCTTAATAAACTAGATACCGGGTTTAAGAAAACCTTCAAGCTAATATGACAAAGTATACTTAACAACAAAACTTGTAAGTATTAAGCAAGTAAATACTTTTCATATTTTATCCAACTTCATGGGCAATTTGATACATGGATCGTACTCAATTTTGAAAACCATTTGTTTTAAAAATTTGAGCGACGTGGCTCTGATACCAATTGTTGAAACCGTAGGGGGGGGGGGGTGAATGCGTTTCCATTTAAAACTTTAAAAACTTTTGTATCAAACACCCGATCAAGTGTGACATAATATGAAAAGTATCAACACTAGTCTTACAAGAACTAGAGACAATATAGAGCAACAAGTAAGGCATGTCACATTTACACACACTTAGGCATATTAGTAATAACATGCTATGAAACAAACACAACTAACATAATATAACCAAGAAACCACACAAGCATAAATACAATGCAAATATAAATATAAAGCGGTAAATGCGAAGATAAACGTAAAGAGATAGGTAACGAAAATACAAACCCGGATACGGCGATTTATAGTGGTTTGGTCACGAAGCTCCTCTTCGCCCTACTCCACTCCCCGAGTACCCAACTCGAGAGTTACTTCACTAATCAACAAGCTCCATTCTCGGTGGAGAAAACCATACAACGTCGCTTACATTATTTTCTGACACTAAGCTAGATGTCGAGTACTAATCTTAGCTAGTACCAATCTACCACGATCTACCCGATTCACACAAAGCATACAAGCTACAAGATCCACATGATCTACACTCGATCTACCCGATCTACTCATGATCTACCCGATCCTTACTAATCACACCGTCAACAGAATGTACACGATCTACCCGATCTACCCTTGATCCACTTGATCAACACACAAGCTCACTAGCTACAAAACTATATTCACAAATCTACAATACTTCTTAACTAGATGTTGAAGAAGTGTTCTTCTCTTGCACTTTGAGTGGTGAAGGATTGGATCATCAGAGAAAAGTGACTGGAAAAATCAAGTGGGAAGTGTAAAATGGTCCACTATTTATAGGCAAAGATAAATTTGACCGTTACAGGGGGACGGCACCACTAATTGTCACACGGTACCACTAAATTTAGTGGTACCGTGGTACCGTCCAGGACAAAAACGCTCCAATTTTTGTCTTTAGTGGTGAAAGTTTATTTGGGGGAGTTTGGAGCTGGTTTGGGAAAAATATAGCTGTTGGAAACTTATTTTTCAAATTAAAACATTTCTTTTTAATTCAAAAATAGTTTGTAAAATGTATTTTTGAAAAATGCTTTGTCACATGTGAAGTTTAGAGAAAACTATAATCCTTTGATCATTAGTCAAGTCGTAGATTTGTTTGTACATACCTTGAGTGATTTGCATCAGGATGGAAATCTATGACTTTGTTGAAGCATACTTGAGACGTCGAGAGATGTTGATGTAAGTATGCATCGATGATTAGTGTTTACAAGTAACTTGTGCATTTTACGTTATGCATTACAAGTTATATGTTTGTCATCATTAAAACCGAAGAAACCGTTAAGTTTAAATATCGTAATATTTGCACTAACAATCTCCCCCTTTTTGATGATGACAAATATGTAAACCGTGATACATAGTAAAATGTAGAAGTTACCCGTTTACACTCCCTTCACCCCCTTTTGTCGAAGCAAAAAGGTAGGTACCTCGAACTCTCCCTTGAATTCACTCGCTAGTCCCCCTTATTACACTACAATCATTTCCTCTCACAAAGGCGAGCTTGCATCATCCTAGTGAAGTCTTCTATCACCATTGTTAGAAAGACTCCATGCTATGTAATCAAGCATTCTTGAGCTCCCCCTAGCTCAATGCTCCCCTATGGTGATTGAATCCCCTTGTTTACTCACCTTAGTATCTAGCGGATCCATGGATCAAATTCTTACAAAGGCTTTTCCTACATCAAGGATTAGCTTCGTGCAACATAATATATAAAAGTATAGGAGTAATCATTATAAAGCACATAGCAAGACATGCAAGAGTTAAACTAAGTAGCTACCTTAGTTTATTTTAAAACTTGGATCGATCCATGGATTTTGAAAATCTCAAAGAAGGGCAATCTACTCAAAGGCCACCGTTATTTGAAAAAAAAAAATTTCCTTGAATGGAAAAGTAAATTTGAAAACTATGTGAGATCAATTGATCAAGATCTTTGGCATATTATTTCCATTGGTGATTTTAAACCAACAAAAGCAAGTTTTGAAAATCAAGATGATTATCTTAAATTTGAAAAAAACACTATGGATTTTGAAAATCTCAAAGAAGGGCAATCTACTCAAAGGCCACCGTTATTTGAAAAAGAAAACTTCCTAGAATGGAAAAGTAAATTTGAAAACTATGTGAGATCAATTGATCAAGATCTTTGGCATATTATTTCCATTGGTGATTTTAAACCAACAAAAGCAAGTTTTGAAAATCAAGATGATTATCTTAAATTTGAAAAAAACACTAAAGCTAAGATAATGATTTATAAAGCTTTACCTAGGATTGAATATGAAAGAGTGTATTTTTGCCAAACGGCTAATGATATTTGGAAAAATATATTAAATTTTCATCAAGAAATATGTCAAGTCAAAGATGATCAACTAGATCTTACATATGAGTTGGTATTCTTAGAAAAACTAATAGTTAGACATTTAGTTGAAGTAAATACAAGTGCTACGAGTTTAAATGTTTTAAATGAAGGTATAAGTGAAGATGAAAACTTGTGTCAAGCTCAAGGAGGACTTGCTTACGAATCATGGAGTGACACGGATGAAGATGAAGACGACTATCCGGTTTTTAGTTATGAATTTGATAAAACTACAAACAAGGTACAACTTGAAACCGAACACTTTTGCTTTGACACATTCATCTTAGAATTCTCTAAACTAGAAAATAAGTCTAAACATTTGTGTAACATGGACCTAAAAACAATCTTTAACAATGAACCATCAAAATCTGTCGAGAACAATTTTGAAAAGGAAATCATGTTGGAAGATAAAATGTCTAGACTTGAGAGTAATGTTGAAATTGATCTAGAATGCAAAATATGTCATGAACACTTTTGCTTTGACACATTCATCTTAGAATTCTCTAAACTAGAAAATAAGTCTAAACATTTGTGTAACATGGACCTAAAAACAATCTTTAACAATGAACCATCAAAATCTGTCGAGAACAATTTTGAAAAGGAAATCATGTTGGAAGATAAAATGTCTAGACTTGAGAGTAATGTTGAAATTGATCTAGAATGCAAAATATGTCAAGATTACAAATATGAAATTAAAAGACAAAATGAGAAAGGAAAAATGTTAGTTAAATTTGAAGAAAGTTCAAAATCTCTTGAAAGATTGTTGAAAAGTCAAAAGTCATTTAGAGATGAAACCGGATTAGGATTTAACTCGAATGCATCATCAACAAGTAAAACAAAGCAAGTAAAGTTTGTTAAGCCTAGGAGAGAGATTTAGAAGTAACTTAATCTCTAGTAGAAACTTATGATAAAAGGATTAAGGATATCATGTTCTATGCTTTTAATGTTTGTCTAAACTCCTTGGATTCATGAGTATTTGAGTTTCCAAGCTTTCCTACAAGTCAAGATAAAACTCTTAATGATTATCTTCTTGGTAGCTTCTCTATGGAACTTAAAAGGTACGCGTTATTTCAACTTACCTATTGTTGTCTCATATTTTTAGCTTAAGATTTATCATGTGTAGTATTAGTAGTTCATACCCTACGTTGTTCTTTCTTTAGTAAGTTATAACGAGGATTGGATCTTCTGTGGTCGAAGGATTTCCACATATCAATGAATGGGAGACATAAGGTGCTTCGTTTTTGTCCTCGGACATAGAAAATTGGAACTCTTGAGTGAGTCTCACTTAATGCTTGTCTACAAGTGAGGCAACTAAGAATCTCCTAAGTTATAAGATGACCAACACTTTTATGATGCTTACAAATTCAATAAATAAAATGCTCCACAATAGTTTATGAGATAATATCGTTTAAACACAAAGACTTGAATTTTCGATCATATCTTAATTCAAACTCTTGTTTAATAAAACTTCACATGAAGCGTACAAAAAGTAATACAGTACATCAAAACATTTTAATATGTTTAAAGAAAACATTGTATTCTAAAACACCAAGGTTTTGCACATAGAAATTCAACTCAAAGTCTTATGGAGACATACCTCTTGGATGGTTTTATAATAACAAAGGTTATATTATTTTAAACAAAGAAACCAAATGAATCGAGAAATCGTTAAACTTAACACTAAACTAGTGACCATCTTCCTTTAAGACATCACCTTCGGGAGATGATGACTTAGTAAAAAAAATCGAATAATGGTAAGATAAGAGAGCTTAGGAAATGACAAGGAAGATGAACTATTAAATAGTGAATTTGTTAAAGGATTTAAAAGTCATTCATTAGATTAGCGTCATTAGGAACATTAATAAAAGGAACCGTAAAGACATAAGCTGAAACTGAAATTAACGTATGTTGTCTCGTGTCAAACATTAGTTTAAAACAAGTATCTTAGGTATAAATAAACAAATCTGATGAAAATGAAGTTTTTAGCGTCTCAATCGAAGAGTAAAATTATAATTGGATCTTACGAAAGAAATAAAGATGTTGGAAAGAAAATAAACAAAGACAAGATAAAAATACTATGAAAGACTTTTCGCAAGCTCCAAAAAGCAAGGAATAATCACTTAGAAGATATTCCTAGTTCCTCACAAGTACACAATGAATTACGTGTCCTATGTCTCACCAAGGATGAGAAAAGTGAATCCGTAGATAACACTAAATAAAGAGTTATGATTGAAAGTCTACTTCACCTCATGGCTAGTAGACCCGACGTTATATTTAGTGTTTGTGCTCATTTTCAAGAAGATCATAATCCACCTTGAAGTCGTTAAACGAACTTTTAGATTCATTAAGAGTACTACACATTTAGAATTATGGTATCCCAAAGGAACGGGAGTAGACACCATAGCATATGCAATCTTGGATCATGCCGGTGACTATGTTAATAGAAAAAGCACAAATGGTATTTGTACTTTTGTTTGGACATTGTCTCACCTCACGGCTCTCTAAGAAATAAACGACTCATGCTACCTCAACATATTAAAGCCAAGTCGGGCTGAAAAGCATGTCAACAAGTTCCTTGAGATCAAGAAGGCTCCCGTCAAACTCATATTCTCACTTGATGTCATCTTCGTCATTTAAGCAACAACAAAGGAAGCATCGACCTTAGTGTTATTCCAATCCAATGTGCTCTTACTAAACATATTGTAATCCATCATCATCGCCTTGTTAAAATGTTCATTGAGGGACATCTCAACCAAGAAAGTTTCATACGAGAACCACATTTTCAACGTTTTCACAAAACATCTTAAATGAGAATCATTTATCCTTCTTAGACTTAGTTTAGGACTCATGGAACCTAAACTATAGTTTCGAACATTAGAATAAAATCACAAAAATCAAAACAAATCAAAACATTTTTCATCTCTGCTGATATGGCGGAACCCTTCGACTAAACGGGCGGAACCCTCTGTTTGGTTCCGCCGGGTCCGCCAACTCTGCAGATCAATCTATTTCTAGTTCAAACCAAACACTCCCTAACCCACAACTATAACTCATTCACTGCCACTATTCACGACCAAAACATCACCACACACGAAAATTAGGGCTCCTCTTCAATCATTCTTCATTCCAAGCAACATTGTAAGTATTATTAACTTAATTGCATTCCCGATCTAAGTATAACATTTTCATTTACATACAATATCCAAAATCTTATGGTTCATGCAATTATTTGTGAAAGTTTGTAAAACCCTAGTTAGAAACAAAACTAATCATGCTTTCCCTTGATTATGTTCTTGCATCCTTTAAACAACATCATAATTAGCCAAGCATCCCTTATAAAACCCTTTTGAAAAAATCACTTTCACAATTAGGGCATAACACTTCATCACATTGTTAAAAAAAATGAAAAACATTAGGTAAACATCATTTGCACAAAACTCTTAGATAATAAAGAGAATGCATAGCCTATATGCATTTTTGGGTACATTTAAATTAAAACTACATTGAATTAGAAGCGTTTGGGTCATCATGTGTTTTAAAACAAAATGTGCATCATAAAAACGTTTTGAGCATCAAAATGTATCAAGGATAATCACACCTTCACATTGCTTGCATAAAGGCACACACTAGATCATTCTCATTACAAAAGTCATTGATCTTAACTAAAATGTAAAATTTTGTGCTTTCTAGGAATCAACATGCCTCCCGCAACATTCGCCGATCCCAAAGGCACCCTCAAGTATCTACCCAAACACCATATGACCAATGGTCTTATTCCACACCGAGTCAATGTCTTTAAGGGGTTAGAGAAACGTTATGTTCATGAGGGGAGAACCATCGATCCATCCTTCCTAGAAGGAAACTCCATTCGCCAAGACTTGGCTACCATCAACTTTGATTGTCTCCTGGATATTGATGAGCCGATTTGTCCTAGGTTCATTCTAGAATTCTATGCTACCGTAGATCTCTCGAGTGATGAATATGGTCATATATCCGTGGTCTTTTCTATCAATTAACACGAAACTATCTTACATCTAGATGAATTTGCTAAAATCCTTGGTATTCNACCATCAACTTTGATTGTCTCCTGGATATTGATGAGCCGATTTGTCCTAGGTTCATTCTAGAATTCTATGCTACCGTAGATCTCTCGAGTGATGAATATGGTCATATATCCGTGGTCTTTTCTATCAATTAACACGAAACTATCTTACATCTAGATGAATTTGCTAAAATCCTTGGTATTCCAAACAATGGCACTTGTCTTTACACGGACAAATGGCCACTCTCTACTCTAGACACTTTTGAACGGAATCCTTCTTATGCCACTCTTCTTGTTAGTAAGGAAGTGCTTCGTGACCATCTCTTCGTAAGAACTTCCAATACTAGGAAAAATCGTTCGGGAAGTGAAGTCAACAAAGACCCTTTTGGAATAGAACTTAATGAACTTAAACCTCAATTTAGGAAGTGGGAAGAGGTTCTTAGGGCTAATGTCATAAGTTCCGTAGGAAATAAAGATCATGTGAACACATGTCTAAGTTATATGATCTATAGTATCTCCACTAGACAACCTTTCAATTTGGCTCAACATACTTCTAAATGGAAAAACCGCTCTCCCATATGGGATGCTTCTCACCCGCCTCTTTAGAGCCGTCTCACCTATTCCACCAAATGACAAGGGTGTTCACCTTGATTACTCTCTCATTCCTCACACCTTTGTTCCTCTTAGTGGTAAGAGGGTCTTAAAGACTCAAGGGAAACGTCTTCGTTCTCCTTCACCTTCATCTTCATCCTCATCAATGAGCGAAGATGATGGGCTTCCTAACTCTAAGCTAGCTCCTCTCGATTACCTTCAAGAACTTCCCACCATTAGAAATGAGTCGCAAGAATTCAAGCAAATGAAAGGAATGTGGAAGTGCCTCGGAAGGTACATTGGAAAAATGAAGAAGAAGTTGGACCGCTTGTGAGATGTGTGTTTAAGGAGCGTTTGGCATAATGTAGTTTTAGAACTTTGTAGTCGTTAAACTATGTGATTTATGTTGTTTTATGGTCTTATGTACTTCCATGTTCTATTATTATCTTTGGATAATGTATTGTATTAACACTTATGCAGATTGACGACATTTGAGATGTTGCCAAATTTTCAAGAATTTGAAAATTCACTAAGTATAGTGAAATTCGCTAGCCCCCGGTCAAAGTCCATTGGTAAGAGTGTTTCTACATTTATTTTTTGCATTTCCTAATCAGATATACATTAAATTTTATGTTCCAAGAGTTTTCAGAAAATTTGAAAATCGACTTGACCCTTGTATACCTGTTCTGTCTGGATTTTGGACTTGGCGGAACTGGCGAAACCAAATACAGGGTTCCGCCAGTGCATTTTCTAGGTAAACCCAGTTTGGCCCAACGGATCAGACGGAACCCAAAAGAGGGTTCCGCCCGTGTATACGTTTGGTTCCGCCAGTCACCTACAGAATATTTTTTTTAAATTTAAACTTTCTTTAAGACCAAATCATTTTTATTAGTAAGAAACATCTTCCCTAACTTCCAATAAACATTAGGATCATTCTTACTCACTAGAACAATTAGGAAGCCTCTTTCCGCCAAAATTCTAGTTCAAACAATATCAATCCAAGGAACCTTTCTTCATAAAGCAAGGAACCCTCTATAAGGTTCCTTGTAATCTGTGGAGCTTCCTAACCAAATCACTTTCCATGATCACATAGCATTTAGTGCATAAGTTAGTCTTTTACTCCATTCAACTCCATTGGATTGACTTTCAATGATTTGACAAGTTCTTGGAACTCTTCCAAATGATTAGGAACCTCCAAATTTGTATGGAACAACATCAAATCCAAACACTCCTTTCCGTAACATGTTCTTCCTATAAATTGACCGACATTCATACTTCCAATTCACACCATCACCATCACTTCTCTTAATCCTATAATTCTAGCTAACCAAAGTCTTGAGATGACTAAATCCAACACCTCATCCGAATCATCAAGACCTATTAGGAAAACCGCTAGGATTAGTGTAAAACCATGTTGCTTCAACAAAACCATCCAACTAAGCTCATCATCATCAAGTGATTCATCACTCAAAATTTCCTCACCCATCCAAGATACAAACTTCCTCAACCTTGCTACTCCAACATCATCTCCAAAACCTTGCAATACCAACGTAATCACTACTCCGCCACCAACTAAAACACCAAGTGATCCAACATCACCTTCGGCACCAACTCAACCATCAAAAACTCCATCACCTTAATCACCAAAATTAACACCAATGTAACTTTTCCAAACACCACCAACATCACCACATCCATTTTTGGAAACTTTAGAAGACCTACCACCTAGATCATCAAACCCACCACCATTGCCACTTTTTGACACCATTGCTCAAATGGAAACCCAACAACAACCAAGGTTTCAACCAAGTGAGCCATTAGATCATGAACCTCATCAACCATCATTGGTAGAGGGTTTGGCTTACCGATATGCTAGACCCTCAATTTTTCCACAAGATCAAGGTCATACACAACCACAACCATTGTTGTTCCACCCCATTTACAAAGACATTCATGATCCTCTTTACGGAGAACCAAGCTTCCACTATCATGATCAACAACAAGAAGCACCTCAAGAACATTCCCAACACTTTAATTCCATATTTCCTTCTTATGGGGAAATAGAAGCATCCATATGGGCCAAATCTCCAAACACTCATGAAGAACTTAAAACTCGTTTGAATCACCTTTATGCTTTCAAGCATATGGTTGAATCTCATCTCAACCATATCATGGATTTCCAAACGGCACTATACTCATCTATTGTAGGAAATCAAAACACCTCTCAACCATCCACATTTGCTCCATCAACCACCAATGATCCACCAACAACAAATGAAATTCCTCTTCCACCTAACTTTCCCCGCCATGATTGCGGACAATGTGAGAGAACCACTCACATNAAGCATATGGTTGAATCTCATCTCAACCATATCATGGATTTCCAAACGGCACTATACTCATCTATTGTAGGAAATCAAAACACCTCTCAACCATCCACATTTGCTCCATCAACCACCAATGATCCACCAACAACAAATGAAATTCCTCTTCCACCTAACTTTCCCCGCCATGATTGCGGACAATGTGAGAGAACCACTCACATAAGTGAACGGTGTCAAAAGGACATCCGTGAGCTAACATATGAAATGAGGTTTATCCTAAACCACATTTTGGAGCGTCTAAATGCCATCTCTCATCCACCTCAAGTTTAGAGCATCATTAAGAAATCCAATAATGTTAGAACCTTACCTAGGAATCTTTTCTTTTTATAGATGTAAGAATGACTTTTCTTTTTAAGTTATTTTCAATTTTTGTTTCTCTTTTCTTAAAAGTAGGACTTTTATTTCTTGTCTTTATTTTGACCTTTGTCAAAAATAAATTTTACTAGAAATAAAAATTGTTTCTACTATATTGGGTGTATCATGGGTTGACTTTTATTTTGCTATAAGTATGATGTGGGTTCTCATCTTCTCATGACTAGTTATATACTTGTCTCTTGCGGCAACTAATTTTTTTTGTAGGTTCAAAATCCATGAATCCTTACTTGGCACCCCAACTAGGGGGAGTATTGTTCAAGGGGGAGCATTCCGCTATGCAACTCTTCTTTTTGTTTCGACAAAAAGGGGGAGAAAACATATTTAAACTTATAAACTTACAATGATTTTTCATCAACTTTTAAAGACTTAACACTAGAATTAGTGATTTACTTAAAAATAAAGTTTATGTTTTGTCATCAACAAAAAGGGGGAGATTGTTAATACAAATATCGCCTAAAAACGTTATTTATATTTTACGATCTTTGTTAAGTTTTGTTAACGACAAAGTGTAAACTTTAGTTTTTAGTAAAACATGATTTTAGTTTTAGTCTTGTATAACTAGACTTTACATTTCATATTAAACATAACATTGTTATATTTCTAAATATAGAAATTATAACATGACATCATGGCATGCATCATGAGCATTTATGGAAAGGTTTCTAAATCTAGAAGTTGACTTTCCATAAGATCTCTTACACATCTTGAAAGGATTCTCACTCAAACCATTGTGTGTTGACTTGAAGAATCTTGATTTGACATTGCTAGATATGGAAAGATTTCTTGTAGTCTTTGACTGTCAGACCTGGCGGAACCCTGGGGTTACAAGGGCGGAACCCTTGTTTTAGTTCCGCCGGATCCGCCAGGCTGCTGGATTGGTTGGCTATAAATAGCAAGTCACTTGCAAGAAATCATTCATCACTTTTAGCTATAATTTGCATATAAACTTTCATTTATCTCATCTAACTCAGTAGCAACTCACTTGTGTGATTCTCTTATGTAGAAAGGAAGTTCAAAAGTTCATCCGAGAAGTTACAAGTTTCAACTCAACATTGCAAGACTTGTTAGGCTTATATTGTGTAAAACTCTTGTAGTTTATACTTTGTTTGTATTCTGTTAAGAAGTGATCGGTTAGTATTTTAGTCCTCAAAATACATTAAGTGATAGGAGTGGTTGTGCCTTTGTAAAAGAACTCGACATCTAGCTTAGTGTCGGAAATAGTGGATAGACGACGTTAGGGTGGTTCGACCTTGAACTAGGATCCGGTATTTAGCTTTGTACCGGATAAAGTGTAAGCGACGATTGTAAGGGTTTCTCCACCGGTGAAAGGAGCTTGTTGACTAGTGCTTGAAACTCTCGAGTTGGATACTCGGGGCGTGGAGTAGGGCAAGGAAAAAGAGTCCTTGTAGCCGAACCACGATTAGGGGTGGAAACGGGCCGAGCCGCTCGTGAAAAGCTCGGGATCGGATCGGTAAAAAACTCGAACGAGCCGAGCCTAAACGAGCTCGAGCCCGAGCTCGAGCCTAAGTTTAGGCTCATTTAATAATCGAGCTCGAGCCCGAGCCCTATACAAAAAGCTCGAGTAG
>LBNU01030320.1:5210-18736 GCA_014162995.1 Artemisia annua
ATGTGTTTACTTAGATTTCCTTACTCCCTAGCTATCTTTTATATGTTTATTGGTTTGTTGTAATTGTGTGGATGACGGGTTGTATTCCTTTAAACCATTCGTAGGGCCGTGTATGATCTTCCCTAACTCTATAAGCTCCTACTTCACTCATATGTCAAGCCGACTAAAAGCTCCTAACATGGGATCATTAGAATTCGCTCATGCATTAAATACAACCAAATAATCGTAGTACACATCCGATTCATGTTTCTTAAGACGTTCAAGCAAGTTACGGTATAGGAGGCTAGCCAGTTTTCTTAAGCCTAACATCGACTTCACCCACCCACAATAATTAAAAACAAACCAACAACATATAATCAATAGCTAGGTTTCATTAGATCTAAGCAAACACAATAAAGACCTAGCCTAGCATGTTAATCGAAAGATAAGAATAAGATATAATCACACAATACATAGACATATTGAATGATTTGGAAGAGACTTATCTTCAACTAAGCATCCAAGTTTCAAGGGTGGAAAACCCTCAAAATACAGTAGGAAAAACAAGCTAGGGTTTCTTCCCAAAAGTTGCTCACTAATGAATGAAAATTAGACGAATATATATAGATTTTACAATCTGACGGCATCACCTTATAGGGTTCGACGCCGTCACCTCGCAGCCAAAACACTATTCGGATTGCTCAAATCCATGTCTGACGCCGTCCCCCTCTATTCTCTTCTGGGCTGTCTCCCTTTAGCACATAACGTGACGACCTACAGCTTGTAACACGTGACGCCGTCACGTATTAATTCTTCAAAACCTTTCTGGGGCATCTAGTGTAAAAATCATCTTCCTTGTTGTCAAAGCGTGACGCCATCACATGGTAGAGCGTGACACCGTCAGGTACAATTTCCAACATATTTTGAGACTTTGTCGTTTTCTTTACTTTTATGCTCCAAAAACGTCTAAAATGCTTCCTTTTTCAGAATTCCTCTTCAAAGTACCTAAAATGACAAAAGGAACGATTTAAGGCAATATTTGATCAAATAATTACGGATTATGGCTTAAATGACCCCCTAAAAGCGTAACACTTTTCGCCTCATCAAATACCCTTATACTTGAGATTTTCTTGTCCTCAAGCAAATGTGCTTTTATTCCAATCAAAATATGAGCTGGGGTCATTTAACACGAATATAAAAGTAATTACAACAAATAGTTACTCAACCCTAGTCATAACAAGCACGAAAATCATACACTAGCACCTCACAAATAGTGTTTGGATACTCTCATCTCTCGGGTGTTATAAACCTATATACTAAATGGAAATGGAAGAAATATCACTCACTACCTGTCATAGCAAATTGATTAGCATAGGCTTGGGAAAGGATCAAAAACCTCCTCCACTAGGCGTAAGCACCTAAGATAAACTATCAAAGAGGGCTTTACAAAGGGTTATAATGTTAGGTGTAGGGATATGATAAAAACGGGTTGGTTGGAATAAAGGGTATTTTTAGTGGTGGTGAGTTAATTATCTTGATCAAATACATGCACAAGGTGGCGTTGCTAAGCCAAGACTCGACTCGACTTAAGCTAATAAGAAAATAACATAAACATAAATAAAGAGAAAATGAAACGGGATGGTAGTCCGTATGTTTTTTCTACTTTTCTTTTTCCAATTTTTTTCGTTTTTCTTGTTTTTTCGATTTTTTTTCATACACTCTTACCCTACCATCCAAAATAATACATTATAGGGGCCTCGGTTCTCCCCTTACACTTGAACTTTTACATACTTTACAATTAACTATTCTAATGACTCGAATTAAGATAATTGAAAAACTTGAAGTACTTTAAAATATTAACGCACATGTGGGGGGTAATAATTGACTTCTTCCCCATTACTCCATTACATTAGTACTTTACCCATGAGTCCCAATCGTCCCAAAACAATATGTACAAGGATATGACTCGACTTAGCAACCATGTAAGTAATAAGACAATTAACTAAGGGTTTAACAAATTTTGTCACAATAATGCACTAAAGATGAGTGTATACAAGGTAGGCTAAGGTGATTTGGGTGTACATTTGGGGTGGATTGTAAACAAATTCTTCCTTTAAGTAAGATGCTTAAAGTTAGAAACGAAAAGATTGGCTCTGAGGGGTGTACTAGGGGTATCGTGTACTAAAAATGAGTACATCGCTAAGGTGTGGGGGATTACTTGACCAATGAAGTCAATGTAACTATAATACGGGTGTAAAACATGGGTTATCCTAATGCCTCTTATCATGTAGGAAATCTAACTACACGAATGTAGTCTCACTTGTGGATTTGGGATGGTCCTAACGCAAGTTCTAGAATCTATAGGCTACCGGTACACACACAAACATCAAAAAATGAATGCTTTTCCTAACAATTCTAGGGGTGAACCTCACATATTTGGGGGAAAATTTTTGAGTGGCATGGTTTTTTGTGCTAGTAATACAATTCCCTATCCATGAGACGCTTATTAAGACTAAAGTTTCACTCCTAAATGTTGTAAAAAATTTAAATTTGAGCTAAAATTGCCCTAACAAATATTTCTCTCAGTTTTATTACACAAATACCATTAAACAAAACAAAAATCAAGCTTAATTGCATTTTCTAAGGTGTCTTCATTTACCCCCTTACACTTAAACCGAACATTGTCCCCAATGTTAACATAGAAGATGTAAAAGTAGAAAAAGAAAGAATGAAACAAATACTCCCCTGATTTTTGATGTGGATCGTGTGGTAACATGGTTAGATCTTCTTCCAAGATGATGTAAAAGCTCCAAGCTCAAAGCGACTCCAAAAGCTTGATGTCATGAACTTGATTCCATGTTCACCTTCTTGTCCAAAATAACCTGTTAAACCTGAGAAAACAAACTAGGCAAACCTCGTGTAAAATCGGTGGAAAATTCTATATATGGATATAATGCTTGTGGAATGAAAGTTTTGCAGATTCCTGGAATTAAAGATGCAGTAATTTTTATAATCCGGTAGAAGAACTAAATTTTAAAAACGTTTTCTAGAATCAAAGGCTGACGCCGTCAGGTTTAAACCCTGACGCCGTTAGAAGTGATCTGACGGAATCCTTATGTTTAGTTTCCAGAAAATTTCAGGAAAAACAAATACCTTAACTCCTGGAATCCTGCAAANGAAGAACTAAATTTTAAAAACGTTTTCTAGAATCAAAGGCTGACGCCGTCAGGTTTAAACCCTGACGCCGTTAGAAGTGATCTGACGGAATCCTTATGTTTAGTTTCCAGAAAATTTCAGGAAAAACAAATACCTTAACTCCTGGAATCCTGCAAAATTTCATTATGACTCGATAGAAGCATTTGACTCAAACAAATACTAATATGTATGTTCATTTTATATTGCTACAATTCATGTTCCAATTCGTTCTTATAAACAAATTTAGATTTTCCTTACACTTACCTTTTGCAAAATACCTTTATATGTAGTTAAGACGAAGTTAAAGACAAAATAAAGCATTTTCACAATGTAATTTGAAACATGAATTAACAACAAAAATAAAACATACATACGGAAACAAATAAATTCAAATAAACAAACACACAAAGCAACTAAAGCTTGAGTTGCCTCCCAAGAAGCGCTTTTCTTTATTAATGAGTCTTGTAGCTAGACTCAAAGTCACTCTCTATTACGTGACTTCATTGTTGGTCACAGTCTCTAGGTCATCCTCGAGTTTAGTCTTATATTCTGGACCTAGTTGCAAGCATTCTTTGTAGAACCCAAATATCCTACTCATAACATAGTCTACTCCTCTACGTCTATCCTCATCATTCCTATAGTATGCTGATGCTTGGTTTTGTAACCTTACAACAGGTTGTACCTCTCGAGGGATCTCAAGAGGCTTACAACCCCACCAGGTATTGTACCTGACCGATATAGTATAGGATAGTGGTAAGTACAGGGGATTGATCGTTCTCTCACAGGGAATAGTGTTCGTTAGGATAGAAAGACTACTCTAATAGGTCTAGAGGTGGAGGAGGATTCTTTTTGTATTTTCTATAATTTTATGAAAGCAGGTAAAATCTCGGTTTGAAGAGTGGGCGGAATTAGTTGCTAGTCAACTAACCCAAGGTAACTACAATTGCAAATAAAATAAAATAACTAAGCTATTGGTTGTTGTGAAAACTATATGGAGGAAAAGTGTGTTTACTTAGATTTCATTACTCCCTAACTATCTTTTCCCGGTTAATTGATATGTATGTTACTTGTGTGGATGAAGGGTGTATTCCTAATAACTCATGGAGTGGCATACATATCTCTCCAATTCTATGAGCTCTTATCTCCTCCTATGCAATGCACGGCACAACCATAGGGATTGTAAACAGTGGCTCATGCGTTAAATACCACCTTAATAGCCTAGTATGCCTTGGCTACATGTTTCCCAAGACGTTCAAGCAGGTTACCATTAAAGGAGGTTAGCCAGTTTTCTTGAGCCTAACATCGATGGAACAATCATCCCAACAAACAACAACACATCAATTAACCAATAATTAATAGTTAGGTTTCATTAGATCTAAGCAAACACAAGAAGAATTTAGCTACACATGTTAATTAAAAGACAAGCAAAAGAGATAATCAACCAACACATAGACATATTGATTGAATTAAAGTGAAGACTTATCTTTAATTAAGCATGAGGGTTCCAAGGGTTGGAAACCCTAAAAAGTACAGAAAATTCGTCTAGGGTTTGGTGCCAAAAGTTCTCCACAAAGTTCCACACTTAATGAATGAAAAATAGAAAACTATATATAGATTTTACATTCTGACGGCGTCAGGTTATAGAGGCTGACGCCGTCAGCTCGCCGCCATTAGGTTTCTCGGATGGCCTAGATCCACTTCTGACGCCGTCACTCTCTATTCCTCTCTGGGCCGTCACTCTTTAACTCATAACCTGACGGCCTACAACTTCTAACACCTGACGGCGTCAGGTGTTAATTTCCAAAATCTTTCTGGCCCGTCATTTGATAATTGGTTTCCACTCTTTTGTCAAGGCTTGCTGACGGCGTCACCTTGTGACTCTGACGCCGTCAGGTAGTAATTCCAGCTTCTTTTGAGACTTAGTCATTTTCTTCACTTTTATTCTCCAAAAATGTCCAAATATGCATGTTTTCCAAAATTCCTCTCAAAAGTACCTAAAATAACAAAAGGAACGATTTAGGGCAATATTTGATCACATTTACACGAATTAGGGCTTAAATGACCCCCTAAAAGCGTAACACTTTTCGTCTCAACAAATACCCTTACACTTGGGATTTGCTTGTCCTCAAGCAAATGAGCTTTTATTCCAATCAAAATATGAGTTAGGGGTCATTTAACACGAATATAAAAGTAATTACAACAAATAGTCATTCGACACTAATCATAACAAGCACGAAAATCATACACTAGCACCTCACAGATAGTGTTTGGATACTCTCACCTCTCAAGTGTCATAGAATTATATCTCATAAATGAAAATGGGAAATATCACTCCCTACCTGTCATAGCAAATAGATTACCATAGGCTTGGGAGAGGATCAATTACTCCTCCACTAGGCGTAAGCACCTAAGATAAACTATCAAAGAGGGCTTTCCAAAGGGTTATAATGTAAGGTGTATGGATATGATAAACACGGTTTGGTTGGAATAAAGGGTATTTAATGGTGGCGAGTTAATTATCATGATCAAATACATGCACTATACATCGTTGCTTAAGCCAAGACTCAACTCAATCTAAAGCTAAAAATGAAATAACAAAGACTTACAAGAAACATAAAAGGAAACGGGATGGTAGTCCGTATGTTTTTCTCTTTCTTTTTCACATTTTTTTGTATTTTTCTTGATTTTTTGATTTTTTGATTTTTTTTTCATACACTCTTGCCCTACCATCCAAAATAATACATCATAGGGGCCTCGGTTCTCCCCTTACACTTGAATTTTTACATAACTTTACAATAACTATTCTATTGACTCGAATTAAGATAATTGAAAAACTTGGAGTACTTTTAAAATATTTCGCACATATGGGGGTAATAATGTTGTTCTTCCCCATTACTCCATTACACTAGTACTTTACCTATGTGTCCCAATCGTCCCAAAACAATATGTACAAGGATATGACTCGACTTAGCAACCATGTAATTGACTAGATAATTAACTAAGGGTTTAACAAATGTTGTCACAATAATGCACTAAAGGTGAGTGCATACAAGGTAGGCTAAGGCGATTTGGGTGTACATTTAAGTGGGGTGTAACAAATTCTCACTTTGAGTAAGATGCTCAAAGGTCGAAACGAAAAGATAGGCTCGGAGGGGTGTACTAGGGGTATCGTGTACCAAAAATGGATACAACGCAAAGGGTGTGGGAGAATTACTTGACCAATGTAGCCAACGTAATTATAACAAAAACACGGGTGTAAAACAAAGGGTTAATCCTAATGCCTCTTATCATGTAGTAGATCTAACTACACGAATGTAGTCTCACTTGTGGATTTGAGATGGTCCTAACGCAAGTTCTAGAATCTAAGTGCTACCGGTACACACATCATAGCATAAATGCTTTTCCTACCAATTCTAGGGGCGAACCTCACATATTTGGGGTGGAAAATTTTTTAGTGGTACGGTTTTTTGCTAGTCATATAATTTCCTATCCATGAGACGCTTATTAGGACCAAAGTTTCACTTCTAAATGTTGTAAAAAATTTTAAATTGGCGCTAAAATTGCCCTAACAAATATTTCTCTCGGTTTTATTACAAATTTACTATCAAACAAACAAAAATCAAGCGCAATTGCATTCTCTAAGGTGTCTTCATTTACCCCCCTTACACTTAAACCGAACATTGTCCCCAATGTTCAAATAAAAGATGTAAAAGTAAATAAAATGAAAGAATGAAATCAAATACTCCCCTGAATCGTTTGATGTGGATAGTGAAGTAACGTGGTTAGATCTTCTTCCAAGAAAGACGAATGCTCAAAGCTTCCCTTCCAAAATAATAATCGTCTTCTTGTCCAAAATAACCTGTTAACGTGAAAAAGATAAAGGCCAACCTCGCATAAAATCGGCGGTATAATCTATATAAGGATATAATGCTTGTGGAATGAATATTTTGCAGAATTCCTGGAGATTATAAGTTAAAGAATTGACAAAACTTTTTATGTTTCCGGAAGAAATACAAAACTTTCAAAAATTGCAGAAGATTATAGCCTGACGCCGTCAGGTATTATTCCTGACGCCATCAGAAATGATCTGACAGAATTCTCATGTTAAGTTTCCGGAAAAATTCTGGAAAAACTAAATCTTACTTCCTGGAATTCCTGCAAAAATTCATTATGACTCGATACAAGCATTTGACTCAAACAAATATTAATATGTATGTTAATTTACATTGTTATGATTCATGTTCATTCGTTCTATATAAACCGATTTAGATTTCCCTTACACTTAGCTTTTGCGAAATACCTTTATATGTAGTTAAGACGAAGTTAAAAACAAAATAAAGCATTTTTACATTTTAGTTTGAAGCATGAATCAATAACAATAACTTACATACGGAAATAAATAAAATCAAATAAACACACAAACAAAAACAAAGCATGGGTTGCCTCCCAAGAAGCGCTTTTCTTTATTTACGAGTCTTGTAGCTAGACTCAAAGTCACCGTATCCGACATAGGTGAGTTCCGCATCGAGGACATCCTTAGGGTTGATTTTGGTTAGAAGTGTCCTATCGGTGCGTTTGGTGAGATATGACCTCTCAAATTTCTCTCCGTCCGGATCATATAAAGTTATCTTAATGTGCCATGATCCATCTCCTTCCTTAGGTGGCTTTTTCTAGTTCCACTCATGTTCATCATCTTCGCTTTTCCATTTATTCATGGTTAGGTTGATTGGTAAAACTCCTAGGAAGTCGGTCATCTTTCTAAAAATTAGGGGGTCTTCGAAGGGGTCTAATTCGGTATCCCTAGCCAAAAGTTGTTCTACCGTTTGTGTTCGATTTACAAATTCCTCTTATAGGTAAAACGGGCGTTGGGGTCCTATAAAGTCTCCTTCTAACCATGGTCCGTATCTAGAGGTCTTCCTATCGATTGATTCTTCCATGGTGTCATAGGCGTGTTTCTTAACGTCATAAACCGACCAAGTTTCTCCTTCTCCTACCGCTATCTTAGATTCCTTACAATCAATCATAGCACTAGCGGTGGCTAGAAATCCTCTTCCTATCAACAAGGGGCATGTGGGGTCGCTAACCATATCGAGGACGTGGAAATCGGCTAGAATTGTCAACTTCCCTATGTGAACTACCACGTCCTTCACTACTCCTACCGGGTATGCTACACTTCCGTCCGCTAAGCCTATTATTACCTCGGTCTCTTCTAGTTTTCCTAGTTTGAGGGTGGTGTAGAGAGGTAATGGAAGTAAGTTGAGGCTAGACCCTAGATCGGCTAGTGTTTCATAAGCTTCCGAATTACCGATCCCACATGGTAAGACAAATAGACCCGGATCATCTAACTTCTTAGGTAGTTTATTTTGAACGAAGGCGGTCCCTTTTTCACCTAATTTGAGCTTCTTCTCATATTTTTCTAATAGGGCATTATAGTAGGGGGCTCGTTCTAACACATCAATAACCGGACGTTCAAGGTAGAGTTCCTTGAATTCCTCGTCAAGGTCTTGTGTGGGAGGTGTTTCAACTATGTTATCGACCGATTTGGTGTTGGATACCTTATTCTCATGGTCTTTTTGAGGGATTTGGGTTTGTTTGAAACACTTACTCATGGCGTTGACCGAATAGTATTGCGGGCAAGAACTAGGGGACGAAACCGAAGAAATGGAGTTAACGTTTAGTTTCGGGTTCTTGACCGTGTCGCTCGGGAGGGCTCCCATCTCTCGGTCATTGAGAATCTTCAACAAGATATCGATTTTATCGGTCATCTCACTTTGCTTTTATTTGAACTCGGATTCAAACTTGGATATACGAGCTTCTTGAGATGCCATAAATTTCGACATCAATCCTTCAAAGTTGTTGGTACTACCATAGTTGTTGGAAGGATTGTTGTTGAAGGTACGGTTTGAGGAAGGACCGTTGGGTTGAAACCGATTAGGTGGGTTGGAAGAATTGTTTTGGGGCGCGTTTTGGTTTGACTTCCACCTAAGGTTGGGGTGATTTTTCCATGAGGGGTTGTATGAATCTCCGTAAGGGTTTGGCTCGGGTTTGAAAGTGTACCACTTGTCTCCCGCTCCGTCGGTACGCGTGGATGCGTAGTCCGCAAAAGCTTGTTCGGGGAGTTCCATGCAATCACGAGTGTCGTGGGGACCACTACATAATTCGCACGAAGAAGTGATTTTGTTCACTTGGCTTGAAGGTTTAGGAGCTTCGTAGGATTTCATGAGAAACTTGACTTGGTCTTCAAGTTCTATGATCCTACGGTCGGAAGTGCTTGAATTATTCGAAGGCAAAGATATTGCCTTGACCGTTTTATTCAAATCACGGGGATCATTCCAACTTTCGTTGTCATAGAGACCAAGATTTTCTAGGAGATCCCATGATTGTTCCGCACTTAGATCACGTAGCTTGCCACCGGCCGCTTGGTCAATGGTTTGCTTCGTGGGGAGATTGATGTGGTCATAGAAGATTTGGATTTGGAGCCAAAGGTCTATGCCATGATGAGGGACTTTTTGGAGTAAGTCCTTGAATCGAGTCCATGCCTCGTAGAGGGTTTCGCCTTGGCGTTGTTGGAATGCCAAGATATCTTTCCTTAGCTTGGTAGTTCTCCCCGGTGGGAAAAATTGAGCAAGGAAGCGAGTTGTGAGATCGTCCCAGGAGGTAATGGATCATGCGGTAAGTCGCTCAAGCCATTGAATAGCTTGGTCCCGTAGAGAGAATTAGAAGAGACGCAATCGGGTCGTCTCTCGAGTGGCAACATCAAGGTCTATGGAATCTACGATTTTAAGGAAATCCTTGAGATGTTGATTTGGATCTTCGGAACGAAGTCCATGGAATGCGCATCCGCTTTGCACCAACCGGATAGTGTCGGATAGCAAGGGAGTGACATTGGCCCCTTGAGTGAGCTCAATGGTGTTGCGATAGCCAAGGTGGCTAGGTCGGGATTACTCTCCTAAGGTACGGGGTCTAGGAGGTTGGTTTGGTTGTGGTGGGTAGTTTGGTTGAGGTTGGTTGTTGGGATCAAGGATGTTACCACCTTCCATGATGGCGGATGGTAATGGTTACGAACAAAAACACGAAGAAAAAGATAGACTAAAGAAATCCTAGAAAAATAAAATAAAAATCACACTAGAAAGGATTCTAGCGAGTAGACCTAATAAAATAAAAAATTCTACCAAAACAATAACTATTCCCCGGCAGCGGCGCCAAAAACTTGATGCGTGGTTTTGTAACCTTACAACAGGTTTACCTCTCGAGGGATCTCAAGAGGCTTACAACCCCACCAGGCAGTGTACCTGACCGATATAGTATAGGATAGTGGTAAGTACGGGGGATTGATCGTTCTCTCACAGGGAATAGTGTTCGTTAGGATAGAAAGACTACTCTAATAAGTCTAGAGGTGGAGGAGGATTCTTTTTGTATTTTTTATATTTTTATGAAAGCAGGTAAAATCTCGGTTTGAAGAGTGGGCGGAATTAGTTGCTAGTGAACTAACCCAAGGTAACTACAATTGCAAATAAAATAAAATAAAATAAAATAACTAAGCTATTGGTTGTTGTGAAAACTATATGAAGGAAAAGTGTGTTTACTTAGATTTCATTACTCCCTAACTATCTTTTACCGGTTAATTGATATGTATGTTACTTGTGTGGATGAAGGGTGTATTCCTAATAACTCATGGAGTGGCATACATATCTCTCCAATTCTATGAGCTCTTATCTCCTCCTATGCCATGCACGGCACAACCATAGGGATTGTAAACAGTGGCTCATGCGTTAAATACTACCTTAATAGCCTAGTATGCCTTGGCTACATGTTTCCCAAGACGTTCAAGCAGGTTACCATTAAAGGAGGTTAGCCAGTTTTCTTGAGCCTAACATCGATGGAACAATCATCCCAACAAACAACAACACATCAATTAACCAATAATCAATAGTTAGGTTTCATTAGATCTAAGCAAACACAAGGAGAATTTAGCCAAGCATGTTAATTGAAATACAAGCAAGATAGATAATTAACCAACACATAGACATATTGATTAAATTAAAGTGAAGACTTATCTTTAATTAAGCATGAGGGTTCCAAGGGTTGGAAACCCTAAAAAGCACAGAAAATTCGTCTTAGGGTTTTGCCCTAAAAGTTCTCCACCAAAAGTTCCACCCAATGAATGAAAAATACAAAACTATATATAGACTTTTACACTCTCACGACGTCAGGTTATAGGGTCTGACGCCGTCAGCCCGCCGCCATTAGGTTTCTCGGATGTCCTAGATCCACTTCTGACGCCGTCACCCTTTGTTGCCTTCTGGCCGTCACTCTTTAAATTACAACCTGACGGCCTACACCATATAACACCTGACGGCGTCAGGTGTAAATCTCCAAATTCTTTCTGGCCCGTCATTTGTAAAGTGGTTTCCACTCCTTTGTCAACATTTGCTGACGACGTCACCTTGTGACTCTGACGCCGTCAGGTAGTAATTCCAGCTTCTTTTGAGACTTTGTCGTTTTCTTCACTTTTATGCTCCGAAAACGTCCAAATATGCATGTTTTCCAGAATTACTCTCAAAAGTACCTAAAATGACAAAAGGAACGATTTAGGGCAATATTTGATCACATTTACACGAATTAGGGCTTAAATGACCCCCTAAAAGCGTAACACTTTTCGTCTCATCATAGGCCGATTGCTTATGCTCCTTCTTGATGTTTGACATGAGTCGGTATTGCTCTATCTTATATGGCATTTGGTAAGCTACATCATCGGTCTCGTCCTTGAACCTAACTATCCCTAGGGATGGGTCATAATTCATTTTAGAGTCCTCAACAAATGGCTTCCCAAAAACTACTTGAGTTAAGCATGCATCCACTACCAGACGAATATCCTCAACAATCATGAAGTCGGTGAAGTAGGTGAAATTTCCTACATAGACATGTAGTCCCCTAACTCTACCTACAAAATTGCTTATCCATCCCGTGCAAGGAAATGTCCTAAATCCCAGTTGCTTTTTCATTATTAGATTGTAGTAGGCTCTAGTCATGATGTTTATGGGAGACTCAAGATCTATGTAAGCTTTCCAAACATGCAAGTGACCTATGTTGCATGGTATATTGATGTTGGAAGGGTCACCTGTTTTGATGATTGGGTTACCTAGGAAGTAGGGTGTCTCGGGGTCATCGAATAAATCCTTATGGTATGCACGTTATTCCTTAGTGGGCGACCTATTGAAGTAGTACTCTCCGTCATCTACTTCTTCTACTTTCCTCTCCTTACTCTCCTCAACTTTCTTAACCTCCTCCTTATGTTCATTATCTAATTCATTTTTTGGGATTGGCTTAATAGTGACAACATTAACAAAATGGACAGGTTTGGAGGATTAGGGGTCCTTGATTTGGGGTCCGCTACTTGTGTTTCTAGCGTCCTTATTTGGTGATGGCACCCCTTGGTTGTTGAATGCTTTCAATAAGTTGTCTATTTTATTGGTCATCTCCGTTTGTTGTTGATTAAATTCAGATTCGAACTTAGCCATGCAAGCTTCTTGAGATGCCATAAACTTAGACATGGAGGGATTGTTTTTGAAAGTACGGTTTGTAGATGAACCGTTCGATTGAAAACGATTAGGTGGATTGGAAGAATTTTTTGGGGGCATATTTTGGTTTTGTTTCCACCTAAAGTTTGGGTGATTTTTCCAAGAGGGGTTGTAGGAATCACCGTAAGGGTTTGGCTTGGGTTTGAAAGTGTACCACTTCTCTCCCGCTCTGTCGGTACGCGAGGATGCGTAATCCGCAAAAGCTTGTTCGGGGATTTCCATGCAATCTCGAGTGTCGTGGAGACCACTACAATACTCGCATGAAGAAGTGATTCTGTTCACTTGGCTTGAAGGTTAAGGAGCTTCATAGGATTTCATTAGATACTTGACTTGGTCCTCAAGTTCCATGATCCTACGGTCGGAAGTGATTGAATTATTCGAAGGCAAAGATATTGCCTTGACCGTTTTATTCAAATCACGGGGATCATTCCAACTTTCGTTGTCATAGAGAGCAAGATCTTCTATGAGTTCCCATGATTGTTCCGCACTTAGATCACGTAGCTTGCCACCGGCCTGGTCAATGGTTTGCTTCGTGGGGATATTGATATGGTCATAGAAAATTTAGACTTAGAGCCAAAGGTCTATGCCGTGATGAGGGACGTTTTGGAGTAAGTCCTTGAATCGAGTCCATGCCTCGTAGAGGGTTTCGCCTTGACGTTTTTGGAACACCAAGATGTCGTTCCTTAGCTTAGTGGTTCTCCCCGGTGGGAAAAATTGAGCTAAGAAGCGAGTTGTGAGATCATCCCAAGAGGTGATGGATCCTGCGGGTAG
>LBNU01030321.1:0-12776 GCA_014162995.1 Artemisia annua
TAAATTAATATTAAGATATAATTTTGGCAATGTCATTATACCATTTATGCAATTTATTAACGTACTCAACGATTTTAATATTTACTGCCGCACGACCCAGAAGTTTATAAAATCATATAAACTTGTATATAACCCGACATCGGTTATTCATCCCATTATACACACGCACCCTTGGACGAGACTAAATAATTTATAATGTTTTACGAAACCCCGACCGTGAATCAAACCATAATACGCCACTCACCTTATTGTTTGATGATGCTCGAATGGATATAAAGCCACCAACGCATTCCATTTTTTATTTAATGAGTCGATGGACAACACATAAGTAAACATGTCCCTTGTTGGAGGTTAAGAGCCCCAGGAACAGGGTAAGATATCAAAGCTAGCTACGTACCAATTAAATGGTTACCGGATATATGGAATCGTGTTATCATTTCCAAAGTAAATATCGACCTAATGCTGGGTATCAGAATATCATAGACTTGGATAAGCCAGCATGTTTTGTTATTGATTAGGCACAAATCAATAACCTTGCGTATATTAGTGTTTTGTTTTCTGTGTGTCTATTCATGCTCAACATATTCATCTTAAATAGGAAAGTAATCATGTTAATTAAATGGAATTATGAAATTAATCGGCATTAATCTCCCACATAATTACCCATGTTAGCCAACGATGTGGTTGACATGACCAGTTAAAAGATGCGCTCCCATAAAGTCATATACACTGTCATTTGAATACGGTCAACAATCAGTTACCTATTCATCAGAGTCTAGCAGCAGACTCCAACTAGCAGCACGATCAAAGAATAGATAAGAGAAAGAGTCATAATAGAAAAAAGAATAAGAGAAGATAGATAGATGAGAATATTAGAGAAGATAAATAGAAGAAAGAGTAGAATATAGAGAAGACTAGCAAGCTTCACAAATAAGAAGACAGAAATACAATAGCCCAAATATATAGAAGATAGAGATAAGAGATATGAGAGAATAGATACAGATAAAAATAAAATAATATAGATATAGTTTGATACTCAAGTGACTATTATTACAATCTCAAAAATTTAGATTACTATACTAATAGCATGAAATAAAACATAAGAACAATTGAATAAGAATATAATAGAGAGATAAATAGATATATATATATAGATATAGATATAATATATAGAGATGAGGAGATATAAGATAGAATATAACATATATGATATGATATAAAAATATATATTAAATCATAATAATAAAGGAGGAGAGAAAGGAGAGAATATGAAATTAGTAGTAATTTTATATTCGGATAAATAGGAGATAATGAAAGGAGTATATATATAATTAATTAACACCATGTTCATCCGAATATTTGAAGATGTAATTACAGATGGAATTCAATCTCAGAATATTTTCGTTTATGCATATGTTTGTCTTATGTTTGATTTTCATGCTAAGCGAAGTGAATAATTTGGGGAGGATTGTTGGAAATTTAGTGCTTGCGGGATCAAATCATACTTGGAAATGGGTTTGGAGGTAGGAGTGTAACCATCAAGTCCCTGATTACCCTAGCTCATAGTGGTTTGTGGCTAGTGGTGAGTCTGCTGCTAGTGTTGTGAGCTGCTGCAGGGTCTGCTGCTAGCACTGACTCTGCTGACTGTGTTGTGGTCTGCTGTAAGACTCTGTGCTAGCATGACTCTGCTGCTAGTGTTGTGAGTCCTGCTGTAAGACTCTGCTGCTAGCCTGACTCCTGCGTGGTAGTGTTGTGAGTCTGCTGCTAGTAGATCTGATGAAATGTAACTGATTTGACCTATTCAAAGACGTTAATATATACTATCTATGACCACGTTTAATTGTCATGTAACCACTATCGTTGGCTATAATGGGGGAATTATGTGGGATTATGGCGATTAATTCTCATAATTCCATTTAATTAACCATGAGTACTTTCCTATTTAAGAGGAATTATGTTGAGCATGAAAGACACACAGAAAACAAAACACTAATATACGCAAGGGTTATTGATTTGTGCCTAATTCAATAACAAACATTTGGTCTTATCCCAAGTAGATATTCGTGATACCCAGGCATTAGGGTCGAATAGTTTACTTTGGAAAGTGATAACACGATTCCAAGTGATATCCGGTAACCATTTAATTGGTACGTAGCTAGGCTTTGATTATCTTACCCTGTTCTGGGCTCTTAACCTCCAACAAGGGACATGTTTACTTATGTGTTGGTTCCATTCGACTCATTAAATAAAAAGGGAATGCGTTTGGTTTGCTTTATATCCATTCGATCATCATCAAACATAAGGGTTGAGTTGCTATTATGGTTTGAGTCACGGGTCTGTTTCGTAAAACATTAGTAAATTTATTTAGTCTCGTCAAGGGTGTCGTGTGTATATGGATGAAGTGAACCGATGTCGGGTTATATACAAGTCTTATATGATTTTATAAATCTTGGGTCGTTGCGGCATAAATATTAAAATCGTGAGTACGTTAATAAATTGCATAAAATTATAATGACATTGTCCAAAATTATTATCTTAATATTAATTTATTAAAATAATCTTTCAAATAATTTTATTTGACTTTTAATATTTAATTTTGATAATTTACATTTTAGACTCTAAACTTAAAATGTTGATATTTTAAGACCCTAACTATTAAATTGTCCATTATAACCTTAAAGTATTAAATTAGTAACTCGGGAAACTTGATAATTATGGAAACCTGCTAATTATGGAAACTTACTAAATCTGGAAAGTTACTTAAAATAGAAAGTTACTAAAAATGGAAAGTATACTAAAATGAGTAACCTAATGGACTTAAAGTAATACTTGGTAATGGATTCGTATAGGTTTCGTTAAGCGGGAGTAATTCATTTCGTATTCATTCGTGTGACTTTCTCTTTGGTTGCTTTTGGTTAAGGTACAGATATTCTGACCTATCTACAGGTTTTTCATGCACTCTTGTCTTTCCCCTTCCTTTGATATCTTGAACCTTGTTATATTCCCTTGATTATTGAGCCTTGTTATGTTCCCTTGATTATTGAACCTTGTTATATTCCGTTGATTATTGAACCGAGCTATGTCCCCTTGATTATTGAACCTTGCTATGATCCTTTTAAAACCAAACCTTGCTTGAAACTTATACTATGATTCTTGAACCTTGAAATAACCTTGTCATGATACACTTGATATAATAAACTTGATATTATAATATTGACTTGAACCTTGATTTGAACCCTATGTTAAAATCACTTACTTCAATCTTTGACTTATACCTTGACTTGAAAACCTATACTATGATACCTGATTCAAACCTTGACTTGAACTTGATATGACCCTTGATATTTTGAAAGTGCTTTTAATATTATAACCGGATGTGAAAACTTTTAGTAATTATATTATGAAAATGTTTTGAGGAAAAACTATTTTTAAATGAGGGTTATGAACATTATGTAACACCACTTTTATATGAAGTTCCAGTAATTTTATGAATATTTATTTTAAGGACTGCCTCATTGAAATCCTTTATTTCATGAGAACCATTATTAAAATATTTCTTTTAAATGAACATTTGACATAAACATTTGAATTGAACCCTTACCATAAACTTTTATTTGGAACCTAATATGAACCCCTACATTGAACTTATGACATGAACCTTTACACTAAACTCTACGTACTCTCTCACTATTGAAACTTTACCTTGAACCTTAAACATGAAATCCACATGAACCTTCTCAGTATGAACCTTGGTATAAACCTTTCCATCTTGAACCTTTTTACTATGGGCCTTGATAAAAAACCTTTTAATTTGAATCTTGACTTCAACCTTTGATATGAAACTTGACTTGAACCACTTGATATGGACTCTTGACTTGAACCACTTGATATGAACCTTGTACTTGTATACTTGATGTTTGACTTGACCCTTGACCCACAGTTTGAGACTACGAGCCACCACTTGTTATACTTGGTACTACTTGTTGTGGAGTAGCCACCAACCATAGCATTGATGCACCAATGTTATGTACTCTAGTGGGGCTGGAGAGATGTCCCCCACCGTCCCTGCTTTATTATCGACTACTGCTATGATTATGACTTGTTTACAGGGGCGTATGGATGCATCCTAGATTTGTTTCTGTTTTGATGGATTTATCATATTACTTGTTATATACTTGGTGACGGATGGTGGGTGCTATACACGTCTTTCACATCTTGGGAGCTAGCTACTCTAACCCTTGGAGGTATCCCCTAATATTATACTTGGTATCCCGAGGTCTCCCCTCCGGATGCATGGTTACTTGATTACTTGACTTGACTTGATACTTGATTGGATTTGGGCTCGTGGTGGATAACTGACCTGACCATTATACCTTTATACCTTACACCTTTACAACTTTAATAGAGGTTCTTCTTACTTCGGTTGTACTTCCTTTATGCTTTACTTTATCCTTTCCTTGTCTTATATATATATATATATATATATATATATATATCATTCTATATTGCTTGTTACTTCCATATCTGTTCATTGGGCTCTCGTAGCTCAGCCACATTTCTTTTCCTGCCGCAGGTTTTAGTAGGAAGCTGGGTTATGAGTGAAGGGTGCATTGGACTTAGAAGACTTTACATTGATAGCTTTTGGATTAGTAGGAGCTTTTGTACATTCTAGACTTACTCATTTGTACTACTTTCTTTTGTACTTGTACTTCAGTCTCCTTTGTAACCTTGATACTCATTTGTATTACTTGAGATGTATGGTTGTGCTTGCTTTGATATGTCACCATAATGTGGCACTTCTACCCTTATCGGGTTGGGGTGTTACACTGTTGATAGGTGTTTTGAGATTATTGGTTATCCTCCTGGTTTTAAAAAGAATCCTAATCTTAAACCTGTTAATGGCTTTAATAAATTTAATGATGCTAAGGCTAATTCTGTGGCTAATAATGGGTTTAAGAATACTGCTGGAAATTTGTCTCTTATTAATGAGCAGGTTATGAAGTTGATGAGTCTTATAAATGAGAAACCTGGTACTTTTGCTCATGCTAATATGGCAGGTAGTTCCTCTTTCTCCTTTTTTAACTGCGGTGTGTTTTTTAATCAGCATTTTTGTCAGTTTTTTTGTGCTAATGTTAAACTTAATGGAGTCAATTATCACATGGGGTGGATAATTGACTCAGGGGCTAATCAACATCTTACTAATAGCACTTTAAACATGTTTAATCTTGTGGATATTTCTGATTTAAAACTCGTTGTTGGTCATCCCAATGGAACTCTTGCTAATATTACACATGTTGGTAATTTGAGACTCAATAGCAATGTTGTTTTGTTTGATGTTTTGGTTATTCCTGAGTATTGTGTTAGTTTAATGTATGTGAACAAGTTGATTAAGGATAGCAAGTTTAGAGTTGGTTTTGATGAAACTAAGTGTTATATTCAGGATTTGAGACAGCAGAGAATGCTGGGACTGGTAGTGAATATGGTGGCCTATACTTGTTTGATAAGTCTGATAATATGTCTGCCTATGTGATTCAAAGTGAGTTTATTAGTTGTTTGGTTTCTAAGGAAATTTGGCATAATAGGTTGGGACATCCTGCTAATCAGGTTTTAAAATTGTTAAAGGGATATTTAAATTTAACTAATATTGATCACAATGGTCCTTGTGATGTCTGCCATAAGGCTAAATAGACCAGCGATGCTTTTCCTACTAGTGAAAATAAGCCAACTGTTTTTGGTGATCTAATACATTTGGATGTATGGGGTCCTTATAAAGTGGTTAGCAGAGATGGATTTAGGTATTTCTTGACTATTGTTGATGATTTCAGTAGGTCTGTCTGGGTGTATATGTTAAAAGGAAAACATGAGGTTTTTGATATGTTTGTGAGTTTTTTCAACATGGTTTTAACTCAATTTGGTAAGAAAATTAAAATTATAAGATCTGATAATGGAACAGAGTTTCTTAATAACAAAATGAGTGAGTTTTTGAATACAATGGGAACTTTACATCAAACCAGTTGTGCATATACACCTCAGCAGAATGGTATTGCTGAAAGGAAACATAGGCATCTATTCAATGTTGCTAGAAGCCTTATGTTTCAGGGAGGGATACCTCTTGTTTTTTTTGGGAATGTGTTTTGACTGCTACTTATTTGATTAACAGGTTGCCTTCTTCTGTGTTGAATGGAAAATCTCCTTTTTCTTTAGTCTATGGTAGGGAACCTAGTCTGTCACTTCTTAGGAGTTTTGGGTGTCTTTGTTATGCTGCTATTGTTAAAGAGTCTGATAAGTTTTGTGAAAGGTCTGAAAAATGTATTTTGTTAGGTTATGCTAGTGGAAAAAAGGCATATAAGCTTTTGAGTTTGGAAAATAGATCTGTTTTATATTCTAGAGATGTCAAATTCTATGAAACTATTTTTCCATACAAAATGAATCAAAATTCTAATTCTGATTTTCAAACTGAAGTTAATGTGTTAAACTTTTTTGATAATGTTGAGTCTGAGTCAAAAACCAAAACTCCTAGTCCCTCTCCCAATGATGATGTTGATAACAGTGATGGTATAGCATCTGTTGGTAGAGATGGCAGTCAACCACAATCTGGTAGGGTAGTGAATTCAGACCAGACTGCAGACTTTGAACAGATACATCAATCTAGTAATTCACAGCAACCAGTAGGTGGTGACTCAGCAACTCCTTTAGATGAAAACAATAGTTCTTATTCTGAGGGTAATCCATTTCCTGATCCAGATGTGTCTATGCCTAGGTTTCAAAATGTTTTACACAATCATACAGAGAAAGGAACTACTAGTGCTAGAAGGTCTAATAGGTCTTCTAGGTTGCCACCTAAACTTAATGACTTTGTTTTTGATGGTAAAGTTAAGTATGGTTTAAATAAGTTTGCTAATCATTCTTTGTTGAGTGCTGAAAATTTTTGCTTTGTTTCCAATTTGAATAAAACTGCTGAGCCCTCTAGTTATGAAGAAGCTAAATATAATCCTAACTGGAACAATGCTATGAATGAAGAAATATGTGCTTTACTTGAAAATGATACTTGGGAAGAATGTGATTTACCCCCTGGTAGGATTCTTATTGGTAGTAAATGGGTTTTGAAAATTAAATATAAGTCTACAGGGGAAATTGAAAGATATAAAGCTAGATGTGTTGCTAAGGGTTATGGTCAAAAAGAGGGTATTGATTATGAGGAAACCTTTAGTCCTGTTGTCAAAATGGGTACTGTTAGGTGTTTGCTTAGTTTGGCTGTTCAAAATGGTTGGAGTGTTTTTCAAATGGATGTGAACAATGCTTTTTTGTATGGTGATTTGAATGAGAAAGTATATATGCTTCCTCCACCAGGGTATTTTAAACAAGAAAACAACAAGGTTCTTAGACTTAAAAAATCTTTATATGGGCTTAAACAGTCTCCCAGACAGTGGAATCATAAACTGTCTGAGGCTTTGTTTGAAGCAGGTTTTGAGCAATCCAAAAATGATCATTCTTTGTTTATAAAAAACAAAGGTAGCTTAGTTTTGTATTTGCTGGTTTATGTTGATGATTTGGTTTTAAATGGTAATAGTATTGATGAAATTGAAAATTTTAAAGTTTTCTTGACAAACAAGTTTAAAATTAAGGACTTGGGAGAACTTAAATATTTTCTTGGGATTGAGGTGTTAAAAACTAAAACTGGGTTGTGTTTGAATCAAAGAAAGTATTGTCTTGAATTGCTTCATGAATATGGTTTGCTTGCTTGTAGACCTGTTATGACTCCATTACCTGAAAATATTGTCTTGAATCATAAAGAGACTGATGATGATAAGTATTTGAAAAATTTCACTGCTTATCAGAAGCTTGTTGGTAAATTGATATATCTCTCATTGACTAGGCCTGATATAGCCTATGCTGTTCATTGTCTTAGTCAACATATGCATTCACCATTGCAGTCTCATTTTGAGATTGGTTTGAGGGTTCTTAGGTATTTGAAGTTGGCTCCTGGTAGTGGCATTAGTTTCAATAAGAGTCAATCAGGGTTTAAAGTTGTTGCCTACTCTGACTCTGATTGGGCTAAATGTCCTATTACTAGGAGGTCTGTTTCTAGTTATTGTGTTTTTGTGAATGGAAATCTGGTATCTTGGAAAAGTAAGAAGCAGAATACTTTGTCTAAGTATTCTGCTGAGGCAGAGTACAGGTCCTTGTGAGGTTATGTGGGTTCTTAAAATCTTAAAGGACATGGGTGTTGGTGAGTGTTTATTGCCAGTGGATTTGTGTTGTGATAATAGGTCAGCAGTTCAGTTGCTGCTAATCCTGTTATGCATGAGAAAACTAAGCATTTTGATATAGATGTTCATCTCATTAGAGAGAAAGTATCATCTGGGTTGATCAAAACTGTGAACATTGGTTCTAAGGATCAAATTGCAGATTTATTGACTAAAGCTCTTGGTAGTGTGCAACATGGTGTGATGGTGAAGAAGTTGGGCATGGTTAATCTGTATGTTTCATCAGTTTGAGGGAGGGTGTTAAAAATGTTAACATTCTTTGACAAACTTATGAAACTACAGGGTTAATTGTGTAACTTGTTTATAACTAACTCTTAACTTTAGCTGTGTTTGTCTAGTGTTTGTTTGTGCAAGGTCTAAAGTGTAACTTGGGGCTTATATAAACATCACATTGAGCTAGGGTTTGGAGCAGTCATTATCTCTCATCCGTTTTACGATTCACATAAAACTCTCTCTCTGGTTTTCATTGTTTCTCAAAGATCTGGGTTGATAGTAGGTTTCTGGGTAGTTTACTCTTGATAGTTTTGTAATAAGATCATCTTGATCTTTAGTCCGGTTTGGTTTATTGTTTCAGTTTAGTGTGTGAGTTCTTGTATCATTATTGCACCTATTAGAGGGACAATAATTAGTTTCTTTGTATTGTATCTTGATTGCATCCGTGTTGGGGACAATCATTCAGTGTTTATTGTTATAATAAAAGATAAGATCACCAAGGGGTGGTTGGTTGGGTGATTATACCGAGTGTTTTTAGTTGTTTTGATACCATTTTAACAGTATATTTTTGGTCATGACATCAATTCAAGAAAACCAAACCATAAAAAATACCTTATGAAATGCTTTATGGATGATGACACATGGTACAAGATTGGATACCCATTATCTCTCAAGCTAGATGAGGAGAGCAACACTCACACTTCAAAATGCAAGTGGTGCAAGAAGATCATCAAAATTGAAAATGATCTTAAGAATCTCATCAATCTCTCAACAATAACTTTAAGTTATTAAGTTCAGTTATTGAGAGTATTGCCAAAGTCATATGCCAATTCAAGAAAATTGATAATATTGAAATGTAATATGGTACGTGCAATCTTTATATCTTGGTTACTACGCTTACAATAAAACTGACATTTAGGGGTGACCAAGATTACCGTAAATAAAAAAGTGTCACTAATCTAACTTTCTAATGACACTATACAATAAGTGTTAGTTAATTGCTAAGTCCGTGACCTTCATTTTGACTGGTTTGAGTTTGTGTTTCATTAACTAAACAGCACGTACATTTAATTGTAGTTTAACTATATCAGAATTCAGAACAAACAAATGAATTCAGCCCTTCTCAAGAAAATCGAATTTATTTGACAAAGAAGCCAGTGTTGAAGTGTTAACTAGCTACATCGTAGCACAATCACACACGTACGTACGTCAAACAAATATATGATATTATACAACTAAATTGAATACATTTTACAGATGTTCAAGCCAAACCGTAGATCATAGCATATTTATCCTATGGTAAAACTCCTTATTGAAATGAAAGATCTGCATCAATTTCGGCCAAGAAAGCATTAGCCTCAGTCACAAACGAGTCAATTAAATAAAGATGTTTCTGTTGAGGAGTTTTGCTTATTTTGTTCAACTCATCCTGAGTTAATGACCAATCAAATATTTCTAAGTTTTGTTGCATCCTCTCTTTGTTTAAACTCTTCACTAGGAAACTGACTCCTTGCTCATGTATCCATCTTAGAGCAATCTGCATAACAATACAGTAATGTCAATACGTGAACTCACATATAGAAGAAAGGAAAACTAAATAAGCTTACATGTTGTATTGCTTATGTAAATGATAGCAATACAACATGAAAATGACTACAATACAACATGAAAATGACACTAAGTACTAAATACTAATCATTAAAAGGTATACCAAATAACATGTTTTCTTAACTGCCATTGACACAGAATGAAGTCATAAACATTAATTATTCTATTACAACTCTATAATTATAAACAAGGATAGGGTTATAAACAAACATTAATTCACAAACCTTGATAACCCATGACCATGGTGGAATGATGCGCAAGAAGCCAGGAATGGTGTAGCTAATGATGTAGAAATTGAGACGCATAGGGTTATAATTTATAGGATTGAATTTAGAAGTGTAAATAAGAATGAAGATCTTTTATTGTTTTAGGAGATTGAGGGAAATCATCGGTTACTGAAAGTTATTTTCAGAGGATATCAATTATTAATTGATAAAAATATTATACACATATATAAATATAAATGTATTTTGTACAGATAATATTTTCAGGGACGGGTACGGGGCCGGGTTCGGGGATTCAAGGGTATTACCATACCCGCCTCCATACCCGCTTTTCAGTATCGGGGATTCCCCGCCTCCATCCCCATACCCGGTCAACTCGGGGATTACCCGGTCAAATCGGGTTCGGGTATCGGATTCTCCGTCGGGTTCGGAGTTTTTTGCCATCTCTACTTATTTGACGAGTATTATTCTTTTGATTATTCATGTGTTTGCATTCATGTTCTATGTATGCACACAAAGTTAAAATGCCCTAGAAAAGTCTAAATAAGGGAAACTGTTACTCTCTCTGTCCAAAATTAATAGTCCACATTTTTTTGGGATGTCCCTATTTAAGTTTTACTACAAAAATAGATAAATAAGTTTGATAAAGTTTATCTTATTACCTTTGGTTGAAATTAATTGACAAACTTTTAAAAAAACCTTAATTAATTAGAATGTAAAACTATCATTTTATAAAAAAGTATGAGAGAGAAAGCAGTAATAATTATAGTTTTTTTTAAAATGCATGTCTTTTGTCAGTAAACAATAATTTTTAGATGGAGAAAGTATGTTTTTTTGTTTTTATGCATAACATCTTTTATATAATAAACGAATTACATCATTTCGGAGTGTTTTTGAAAAACCCTTCTCATTGAAAAAAAAAATTGGGCCAATAGGAGAGCTTGATTTTGCCACATTGGCAAAATCAAGCGACATGATTGGCTAATAAAAAGTCAAAATTGAATCTAATTTGGTCAACCTTTGCAAAAATTCGTATTCCAAAGTTGCTAATTAAAAGAAACGAACAAGCACATGGGTTAGTTAGCAATTGTTTAATTTAAAGGGGTTCAATTGTAACTTCTTAGAATCAGAAAGGGAACGATCATAGCCATGGATCATTAACCTTAATATCGACACTAAAACTTTGAAAACCTCTGGAACCATGAAGATCAAGAACCCTATCACAAAACCTAAACCTTTACACAAACAAAGAACATATTTGAAGAACCCGCATCATTTGAATCATTGTATCTGAAAACCAATTGTATCGAAAACCTAAATCAAAATCGACTGACCAACTTCAATCAATCCAGTTATGGGGACACAGATTAAATTTTGTCAAAAGTCAGGTAAGGGTTTTTAGTCCTTGATTTATTTATTAATTATGATATATTTAATCATCTCTTTATATTTAAGTAGTACTTATAAGATGCACATGTCTGTAACTTTAACCATGTTTAGAGATTATAGGACATGGCAGCTGGAAATTGGTAATGGTAACCTAAGATTACCTTAAACTAAAGGTTTTAAAAACTCTAATGTTTTGCTTTTTTAGTATTATAGCTGGTACATGACATAAAAATTGGACCCCTGATACGCGGGATTGCGACCACGCAACAGGTTTTACCTCTCAAGGGATCTTGAGAAGCTTGCAATCCCACCAGGCAGTGTACCTGACCGATGTAGTATAGTGTAGTGGTAAGTACGGGGGATTGATCATTCTCTCACTGGGAATAGTGTTCGTTAGGTATGAAAAACTACTCTAATAGGTCTAAGGATGAGGGATGATTATTTTTGTATTTTTATATTTTTTGGAAGCAAGTAAAATCTCGGGTTTGAAGGAGTGGGCGGAATTAGTTGCTAGTCAACTAACCCAAAAACTACTAATGCAAATAAAATAAAAATAACTAAAACTAAGTGGTTGTGAAACTTATATGGAGACAAGTGTGTTTACTTAGATTTCCTTACTCCCTAACTATCTTTTACCGGTTAATTATAGTTGTGTATAATTTGGCGTGGATGACGGGTGTATTCCTTAATACATTCTGGGGTTGGCGTACTTCCCCAACTCTAAAGCTTCCTACTTCACTCCTATTGTCGCCTGCTAGAAGCTCCTAACAATGGGACATTAGATGGTCATGCATTAAATACACCAAAATAAAACCTAGTACGCATTGTTTCATGTTTTAGTACGTCACAAGTTACGTATAGGAGGTTAGCCAGCTTTTTTCTAAGCCTAACATCGATAAACAGATCCATCCAATACAAGTAATAACAACACCAACCAAACCAATAATCAATAGTTAGGTTTCATTATATTAAGCAAACACAAAATAAACCTAAGCCTAGCATGTTAATTTGAAAGACTAAGCATAGAATATATTAACCAACACATTAGTGAGCGCGTGGATTGCAACACGCACTA
>LBNU01030321.1:25138-49147 GCA_014162995.1 Artemisia annua
CATTATTTATTATCATCGTTAGTTATCGATTAGGTCAGTTATATCTTTACGTTTTCATCCGTTTTTTCCACGTTTCGGCCGAAATTTCCGTTTTCATCCCGGACGTTATTACGTTTTCGATCATATTTTTACGTTTTCGTGTGTTTTTCACGGTGTTGTTGCCACCGTAGTTTACGGCTGCTCGGTTGGCGGGAGTGAAATCGCCGTTATTTTTCTTGTTGTTTTGTAACGTTTGCGTTTCAATTTATGTGTTGTTACGTTTTTCGTCTCTCATTTTTTTCACGGGGCTTCTGTTCTCAAGGACACTAACTCATTTTTACGTTTCAATTGGACAGATCTTTTTTAAGTTTTCGTGGTAGTTTTTTTATACTTTACTGTTTGATTGCCATCTATTTTACTGTCGTTTTCTTTACGTTTTTTTGTCGGGATAAATCCTGTGTTGTTGATAAGTTTTGGGTGGTCAGGTGGTTATTGTTACGTCGTTTCTGTTCTCGTTTTTTATTGTGTGATTTACGCGTTATTGTCGCATAGGGTGTAGTTTTTATTGTTAATCAATCATTCTCTTGTTTTAACCTTGTTTGGGATTGAACAGTTTTATACGTCTCTGCATTGGTTGCTACGGGGAGACTTACCTAGTTTCATCGTACTTTTTGGGGATGCAAGTCAAGATACGTTTTGTTTGTTATTGGGAAATGGAATGAATCAATGTTCATGGGTTATAACCCGGTGTTTTAGATGGCACTCATTGTTGTCAATTATGTTGTGTGTGACGTGTTGCTCCTCCATTTGTATAGCACTTTTTATGATAATGTCTGGATACCTGTCTCGATTTTTCAAGGCTTTTGCTATCTATTTGGTTGTTTCTGTGTTTGTCGTACCGACTTGAATCTTCGTACGATTTCGAGGTGATCGTGTTTTTTTATTTTTTTATTCTAGGAATGTTTGTGTTAGTGTTATATGTATATCGTATGTTGTATACATCTTGATAATTTTAGCTTAGCATTTTCATTTGAATGATTTTTCACGGTTTTGGCGATGTAGTTATTTGTTTTTATTGTTAGTGGTGGTGTAAAGTCAGAATAACCGAGCGCCCTAGTAACGAGGAGAAGCGGATCGAAGGATCCCAGAGACTTTGGAAAGCTAAGGAATAAAATTTTTTCTAATGGGTGCATAAAGCTTCAACGTATGAAACATCTGACGATAAAAAATCTGACGAAGGAATGTGAAAAACCAGACGATCTAAGACGAAGTAGATAAGAAGAAATATACTGATGAAAATACTACCCAAATTATGAAGAAAATAATTAAGAAAATTAAATAAAAGGTGAAGATAGCAGGAAAAAAGTTATGATCCTAGACGAAAAGTCGAAAAACCCGATAAGACGAAAAACAGAATGTTGGAAGCTAAATCAGTGAACGTCAAGAAGAACAAGTAGAAAGAAAGCCATCACGCATTAGAGAACGTGAATAATAGAAGAAATCAGCACGAAATACTGTAAAACGGAAATTCTGGCTCTCGAAACGTTGAAAATCTGACCGAAATTGGATAGACTGTTGAAAACAAAAGGATCCAGAGCGAATAACTCCGTCGAGAAAAGACAGTACGTCGATCAGATCTGTTTGATAAGTCATCGGGACGAAATAAATGTCATAAAAAATCCAGATAGGACGAAATATCGGTGAAAAAACGAACGAAAACGTGAAAAAGCGACCGAGACGTAGGAATAAACAGGACAGGGATAGTACGATAAAACAGACGAAATACGTATAATAAAATAGGACGTACGAAATAACGCGAGGAATATAGGAACTTTGTGGACCCAAAACGTGAAAAAAGTCTGAACGAAACAGATGAAAATGATCGAAAACGGTGGAATGCACTTGGGACGCCGAAATAACGTGGTAAACCGCGAGAAACGTATGTATGAAAGGAGGTCATTAGAACGAAAGTAAAAAAAGTAAGAAACGTAAGCCAATTAGTGCGTAATAACGTCGAAGAACCACTTTGACGCAGAAAGAAGAAGACGTAAATAGAGCGCGCGAGACGCTGAAAAAACGCATAAAAAACTGGAGTGAAGAACTAAAAGCTGTAAGCGCTGGACGAAAACTGTTGGAAAATATGCGGGCGGGATAATCGATGAAACGAGACAGGGACGTGAGGATAGAACTAAGGGAAAAGCGGAATGAAGGAACGTCGAAAAATCCGCGATGAATGTGAAAAATGGACGACACGCCTCGAGAGAAACCCTTTCAGGAAGAATTACTATGATCATCCGAATGGATCCATAACTGTTAAGAAAATCTGGATCGAAAAGCTGTCCAGTAAACCAAAGAACCGCAGAGACAGAAAACACCTATACCCTCAGCCCCATTACGTGGGTTCGCCCCATCCGACGGATCCAGGAAGATCGTCGACTCCATGACCCGTTAGACCCTATTTTAAAACATGACCCATTTTGACCCATGACCCATTTGACCCATGACCAAAATATATTATATTAACACGAGTCTTCAATCTCTCTTAATCGAGTAAGAGGCAGTAAGACAAGTCCCCCACCTCTTACTGAGTAAGATGTTATATGTCTAACTGGGTCTCACTCAAAAGAAAAAACAAACAAGCAAAACGTCTGCCCACCTCTTTCTGGTAAGAGTAAGAGGGAGTAAGAGGGCTAGTAAGACATTTTTTAAAAAAACAAACACACCCTAATTTGAGCAATTACCTTGCATTGGGTGATGCTTACAAGATAGGAAGTGAAAAACTTAAAAGTTGGACGCAAAACATGTATAAGCTGATATTATTCAACACATCCCCATCCTGGATTGCAGCAATGTTATATATTGCACGATACAGCAAGTCAGCAACTAAAATAATGGTATGGTATGTACCAACATCACAAATGAGATTTAGGTATGCATAACAAAAACAAAACAAAATAAATTAAAATTTCTCATTTTTATTTATCTTTTTTTTACTACAAATTGAGAATTCATGCAAGGTAGTGCTTTGAGAGAAAGTATGCCTCATCAGTTATCAGTTCTTGAGAAGAGCGGTCAATTTCACAGTTGAAGCAGCCTTGTAGAATTTTGACACTACATTCATTGTCTCTGCTGAATTCTCATTATACTCGACTTTGTTACGCCAACTTAAAACCATTTCCCTTAATACGTTTCCATGCTTGAGTAATAAACGGACTATATCTAGTTTCTGGTTTTCTACATTGAATTCAAGAAATTCGACCCTTTTTAGATGACGAGTCAAGATTCTCCATGTTTCAACTTCATCCAACTCCCAGTTTTCTGGCTTTATCAATTCCTGGATCATCAAACAATAACAATTGCAGAAGTTGTTCATCTCAAGGTTTGTTTGGAATTCCCGAAAGATGTATGTATGAGTCACTATGCTTGCTCAAGCTGGTAAAGCTTGAAACGGATAGTATTAAGGTTGCAAGTTCAAATCTATTTCATCAAGAAACATTCTGTGTTGAGATTGTGTCTATGGCTCAACACAGAGGGTTTCAATTTCAGTCCAGTTATGTTATAAGTAGTTGATGTGGACAATGGGTCAAATGAGCAAATTGAAAAAAGTTAGCTATGAAACACGTCAAACAGTTTACAAATAGCCCAAAGTAGTGTTAACAATTTCCTACTCGTTTAACTGAAAAGAAATAGATCATCATATTAAAAGCTCATGTAATAATATCTAAAAAAACTAATAATCTATGATATGTTCAAAAAAATTGGGCGTAATAGTGTAGTCAAGCCAACCCAACACATCCCCTTTTGAACCATCATCTTTAACCGTTTTATCTGAACCCGTTACCCAACCCACCTGACATGTCCATTTTTTCATCTAAAGTTCAAGGGATTTTCTTATAAGCCTATTTGAGACAGAGTTGTATGTGCAAGTCCCTTTCTTCCACGCACACTTGCTTATCTTATAATATGTGTATGCTAGAATTAGAAGTACATGCTACACCAAGTATTTGATAGGAGGATGGCTACCTTTTGAATGATCAAATGAAGAGACTCCAGATTTGGAGAACATCTGATAATCCGGATTAGTACGTTCAAGGTGAAGGCATCAATTGTTGTGGTTAACTCCAATGTCTTCAGATTAGGAAAAAATGCAGGGAAGCTACTCTTCAGATCACGTGCAGCATCAATGCACTATCAAAAAGACAGCAAGCAAACATTTCAAATAAATATTTATCGTAAAATTAAAGCCCAATAGAAATGCAGGTGGGTACTCATTTGACTGAAAACCTATGATTTGCAACCAGAATAAACCCCTCAGGGTAGCTAATGGTCATTTGTATTTCATGATCCCATGTTCAATTTTTGGTGCCAACTAATACACCAAAGTTTGGTAAACTTCATTGAGCATCAGAAGAAAAGATCAAGGCATGCAAAAATGAACAGATACACACATGCTAGATTCTTCATCATAACTCCAGGATTATAAGTGATTTGCGAGCCAAAGCATAAAAAATGACACGTCAGGAATAAACCACATATGCCTATCAAAAAGCAATGTTTTATGTGTTTGTAAGTTCAAAGCTAAATTATTAAATACTTTATTGAGCTATAACTGCAATGTTGAGTGACAAAAATGAAGAATTGTGCATAAAGAGAATAAGTATTGACCCGAATGAAATAAATGTTGAGCGACAAAGATTGCACATGAGCTATTTCAGCTAACATCTCGCATACGGTGTCACCCAATTCACATGATATTTCTTCCTGCAACATGTCTTCGGGAAGAATCACAGCTTTCTTCAACGAATCTACCTTTTCAAATATAAAATGACCTCTGGGACCCACATACTCAAAAGACACCAGTTCCGGGCAAGAAACCGTAACGCAACCACACAAACCCTCACTTCCATGAAGAAGATTATTCCAGTTAAAAACTCTCAGAGTCTTGAGCTTCGGACAAGTAATATAAACAGCGTCAAGTGTTCGTATCAAGCTGTCTATCAAACTCAACTTCTGAAGTAACGGGCATATTTCAAGAAGCCGCTCTATAAAATCATGATCAAAACAGTGAACACTGTTTAGCTCAAGAACCCTTAGTGCTGGAAACCCATTGCACCGAGGCAGACTTAAAGGACGTCTATACAAAAACAACCTTAATGACTCCAATGAATCACATGTAAACAGACAACACGGCAACACAATAACCTCATATCTATCCGTACGTTCAAAGCGATCATGAATAGCCTTTGCACAAAACATTAAATCAAGTGATTTAACTTTTCGCATTGATGCAGCCTGAATCCATCGCCTTACTGTTGACATGTTGTAGTAATCCAAACAACATAAACGTAAGCTATCAAAATTTTGTGCTTTGTTTAGCAAAACCGAATAAACAAACTTTTTAAACTTGGTCTTACTAAACTTTGCATAAGGTTTGAGTTTACTAGACCAATCTAGGTTTAGAGAATGAACTGAAGTCCATAAATACCTCCATCGTGTCGATAAAATGCTTGTTCGAATAGCTTCATCGGTTGAGGGAAGACGTGAAAGGATCAAGTGAAGAATGGTATCGGGTAAGTTGCTGATCATGTCAACCCTGGTTTCGCGGCTTGATGCCGTTGTTAGCTTTGTTTCTGGCATGGTTTCAGTAACTTTGGGACAAACAAACGATGACGACATAGACATTTTATCGACAGTTTGCGGCCAAACTAAAATGGGGCAATATAATCGCTCTTGCGTGAACACTGAAAAATAAAACGTAGGGTTTGATATATGGACATGGGTCGGTTTTTAATGCATAAGTTTGATACTTTGGTTAAGTTTTTATTGGGGTTTGATTTAATATTTTTTAATTGGCTTATGTGGAGCAAAAAAGTGCTTCTCTGCAATTATTGTGGGCAAAAAAAATGTTGAGGGTGGACAAAAAGGTGCGATCGAAACTATGTAAACAGAAAAAATGTACCATTAAAGCTTAGACATGTTCTACGAAAAAAAGTCAATACATTGTAATTTGGTATTTGACTAAGTTAAACAATGCATAAGTCAACAATTATAAAAAAAGAAGTTTTACCAAAGTGCACATAGCTTAATGGTTAATTTACTTCATTATTTTGTGGAAATGCTCTTGAATCAAATGATTTTGGGTTTAAGTTCTTGAGACATGTGAAATATATTTGTGGTGTGTCTTTGTGTCTTCTTTCGTGATGTCATGAGTATCCGCATTAAGTGTGTTCACAACACAAAAAGAATAAATGAGTGACATTAAAGATAAGCAAGATAGTGAAACTACGCCACACTGTCAATATTATTATACATAATGAAAAAAAGGGTTATGGAGCTTAACACATTAACACTTAAACTATTATAACTTGTTTCTTAAATTTTATAAATAAGATGGATGATAAATATATATCTTTAAACATACTGTAAAATAACTTTTAACCTTACATAAAACACTTAATCTAATGATACCAACGAAACATCATATAAAATATCCTAAAAGATATTAAAACACTTGTAAATAGCCAAAAAGTTATTTATCAGTATCTTATATTAATATCATGCTATTCTCTTAAAGCATCTCCAATGCTAGTTTGAAAAATGACTTGTTACTGTTTGAAAAAGTCATTTACATTATTTTTTTACATGCACCAATAACTAGATAAAAGGTTTTTTTACTCAAAGACTTGATAAACTTTGAAGTGGTTGAAGCAAAATTTTTTCATCTTCCAAAGCATAGATTTGACCTTAGTTTATTACTAGTATATAAAGCACTTTTTGAAAAGCTTTTGATGTTACTGTAACATTTTGCATTGGAACAAGTTATAAAAATGACTTTTGAATTTGTAAAATACATTTAAATGTTAATTGTATTAACCGTATAAAGTCTTTAATTACGTGATATATTGTTCATGCTTTTACTATAACGAGGAGTTATTAGGTGATATACTGTTCATGCTCTTACTATAACGAGGAGTTGTATACTTGTATACGAAAAAATATAATTTTGCTCCAAAATATCATAACTCTCCTATATATTACTAGTTGAAAGCTCATTAAACAAATAAATGTCAACTAAAAAATTACTTACACCATCAAACCATTTTAATAAATCACAATTAAATTCCTTTTAAAAACAATTTAGGTGATGTTTGGTTGAGGGGATTGGTGTGATTTCACCAAAAGAAAAAATGAACCACTTGTTTGGTTGTCATTAGGGCCCACAATTTGGGATGAAAGAATGAAAATTTAATAGATTTGAATCCACCTTATGTCGGTGGGTCAATCAAAATTTTCCTTTTATTGGATAGAATTTTTTCAACCACATATTATTTATTATTTTTCTTATTTTCTACTTTTTTTTATTTCAAACAAATACATAAAACTAATTAAACATATACATAATTTAAATATCAATTAAATTTTTCTCTCCTTCTTTTCTTTCACACATTTCCCAAATCCGAATCCAATTCCAATCCCACTTATAAACCAAACGTCACCTTTAAACAATAGTCAAACAATTAAAAAAGATCCCCATTCACCACCTAGTTAAGCAACCCAAACCCAATCCCACACCCAAACCCAAACACTCCCAAACGCGTTAAATCCCAAAAATATTCTCCCCATCATCATCTCCGATCAATCCCCCAATCAAACCACCGTCACAATGGTCCAACCACCACCATCACCATCACCATCACCACAACAACACCAACAATTCCTCTCAACAGTCCTCTCACAACGGGGCCCATCCTCTTTACCCTACAACGAAGACGTCAAATGGCTCATCCGTCAACACCTAATCTCCTTAACAGAAGCCTACCCATCAATGTCCCCCAAGACCGCTGTCTTCACACACAACGATGGCAGGTCTGTTAATCTCCTTCAGTCTGAAGGTACTATCCCTATGGTTTATCAAAACGTTACTTATAATATCCCTGTTGTGATTTGGTTGATGGAGACGTACCCACGTTACGCGCCTGCTGTTTACGTGAACCCCACGCGCGATATGGTTATTAAAAGACAGCATCCGTTTGTTAATCCTAATGGTTTGGTTGTTGTTAGTTATTTGCAGAATTGGGTTTATCCTAGTAGTAATTTGCTTGATTTGTGTCGGAATTTGAGTCATTATTTCGGGTTGGATCCCCCGTTGTATTCGAACCGTAGGCCGAACCCTAACCCTAGCGTAAACCCTAACTTGAACCCTAACCCTAGCTTTAACGCCAATCCGAGTTTTAGTAATGCGTCTGTGCGGCCGGCTATTCCGCCTAGGACGTATCCGCCGTCGCCGTATGGTGGAGGTGGGAGGGTTTCGCCGAGTTTGTCGTCGAATTCGTTGACGTCGCTGGGTTCGGGTGTAAGTGCGACGGAGGATCCGGCGGAGGTGTATAGGAGGAATGTGATTAATAAGCTTGTGGAGAGTGTGCATGGTGATGTTGAGGAGTTGAGGAAGAAGCGGGAGGTGGAGATGGAAGGGATGTTGTCGGCGCAGAATGTGTTGCGGGTACGTGAAGAGGAGGTGAATAAGGGGTTGAGAGAGATGAGGGAGGAGAAGGAGGGGTTAGAGCAGCAGTTGCAGATGGTTTTGATGAATACGGATGTGTTGGAGGCGTGGGTGAAGGAGAATGAAGGGAAGTTGTCGGGTGGGGGTTTGGAGGGTGTTAGTGGTGACGAGGTTTTTGAGCCGGTGGATGGGTTGTCGAAGCAGATGTTGGAGTGTACGGCGGCTGATTTGGCTATTGAGGATGTGATTTATGCGTTGGATAAAGCTGTGCAAGAAGGGGCGATTCCGGTTGATGTTTATTTGAGGAATGTGAGGTTGTTGTCGCGAGAACAGTTTGTTCATCGTGCTACGGCTATGAAGGTTCGTGCTGCTCAGATGCAAGCTCAAGTTACGAGTATGGCTTCAAGGGCTCCTCCGTATGCTGTATGAGGGGTCGTCATGTCGGACTTCATGTTGTGTGGTAATGAATCATTTTTGGTTTTCGTCATTATGTTTTTACATTTGTGAAGATCTCTGTTTTCATTATATATGTACTAATCACTATCATAGACTTCATACATAACAAAGAATATGTTTACTTTGATTCGATGTTGTTGGCACAAATATGAAGGTCTTTAGATTTGTGTTTTATAAGTGCTTATGCTATTTGGATATAACCTGAATGAGATAATTAGGTGTAATGAATGTGTTGTAGAACCTTGTGTTTGTATGAAGTTGTAATAAGGACTTTAGATGGTATTCTAAAGGTGTACGAGTAATGGTAGCTACTTCATGAAGAAGTTTTCTTTACTTTCCCGCACAATTACACACATATATATGGCCCCCCGATATATATAATGTGGCACCCCAATATATGTGTGTGGAAAAGTAGGAAGTAAGCTCGCTGAAGTAGGAATGTTACCTCCATACAAGTCATTGTGCTTTATCATCAAATCATAAGTTTTGTTTTTTTCCTGATCATTTGACTTTTAAACAATCAGATAATCACAAGCACAGAAGTAGGTTATGTACTAACAGTAAACTAATTTGCAAGTTAAGCTATCAGTAAGCAGATAATCACTTTGAAAATTTGTAACCAAAGATCCCTTGATTCAGAGGAGTACTTGCCTACTTGCTTTGTTCAGTATAGGACCTTCTTTAGTTTCCTAATTGTCAAGGGCTCAAGGATATTACTCAATGTTGATCCAATACCACTCCGGCATGTATTAATTTTAGTTACATATTATTTTTGGCTGTTGCTCATGGAACTATCTTAGAATATTTGTTTTCCAAACCATAGAATGGCAGTTAAGATCTGACAATTATTTGGTCCAAACCAGTTTGCAGTAATCTGAAAAGTGTGATCCTGTGAAGATAAAAACATACTTGAATTTAAGCAGTACTTACTATACTAAAGAAAAAAGTTACGAGGATGGTGTGATTAGGATGAAACTATGTTATACGGAGTATTAAAATGCTATTTATGTTTATTAAGCTGTTAAACTGGGTAGCAATGGGTGTTATTAGGGGTCTTATAATGTTCTGTCCTCAAGTTTCTTTTCTCAATTCTAGTTAGGGTCGTCTTTTATTTGTAAGAAGATTCAGTTCTATGAATAGCTAATTGAATGGACATTTGTCTAGTGTGTCAGTCTTGGAGCTTGAGTAGGGAGTTTTCTATATTTATCGGACCATGGTGTAGCTAATAATTTAATAACGATCTTATGTGATAACCAGAAGCTAAACTTAGAAAGTTATTTTATGAACTGCATGAATATGTTCTCTATTTGATCATATTGTTCTATACGATAGTTTGTGTTGTAATTAGAGTGGTGTTTTTGGTCAGTTGCTTCTTTAAGATTTAAATGCTTGATTAGATAGTAAATGTAATAAACTAATAGTTGTGGCTCTAGTATATGTGTTTGTTATTTGAATGTGATTTCATCTTTTGTTTTCTTCTAAACCATTTTCGAAACGAAGCCTTGATTGCAGTGTGCGTTGAGACTTTTATTTGATAAAAATGTTGCAAGTAGAGATTATCTGGTCTGAACCCCTTTTTCCTTCTTTAGTTCTGGTGTGATCATCGGCCTTACTTGCAATCTCTGTGTAGAAACATGCTTTTGAAGCCACCTTAAAAAATTCTACTTTGCTTAAAAGTTTATAGAATCCATTCATTTCCATGACCATTCCGAGACACACGATGTGTTATCATCTACTTCTCTTCACTCTAAAGTCAATTCTTGGTTCTTTGTTCTATTTTATACAATTATATAAAGGTTTTTATCTGGAATGTTGTGATTAATTGGCATAAACCGGATATGCTCTTACAGTTTTCTATTTTAGTAAGAAATATTTGAAATCCAATAGTAAATAAAGAAACCAGCTTGTAATCTTGATTGATATCTGTTAGAAACCATAATCCCTTTTACATATTACAACCTGAAATTATTTTACCCGGTGATCATTAAATATTTCAACATATCCCTTGAAGCTTTATCCGTAAATTTTCTTAATATTACTTCTGTTCGGAGTCTATACTTCCTCTTTAACTTGTTTACTGCTCATATTATCTGTTTAGGTGTTTTCTTCACAAGTTTACTTTACATCAGTGTCGTGATAAGTTCTGTTTTGCTTAATTCAATTGGTTCAAAATATATTTGTTTTCCGACTTGATCAGATGGTAACTTGTTCTTTCTTTCCCATCATGGCTTCATAAGATGGTACTGCATTATTATTACTTTTCAACATCTTTCTGTGGGTTGAGGGTTACAGATTCAAATGGTCTTGCACTGGGTTCCTCCATGTTTATTTTGATAGTCACCTTTTTGCCTATATTGGTTATCACTAGCTCAAGTTTCACCTTTACACACCTTTACTTTATGGTCTTGCACTGGGTTCTGTAGATTCTTTCTGACAGTGCTAGTGGTGTGTCAGGTAGCTGGTCGTGTTTGGCAGAATGGTGTTGTTTGCGGTTCATCAGCTTGTTTGGAAGTGGTTTAGTGGTGATCATTCTGATGGCTTGTGGTGGCATTCTATATACAGTTAGAAACATATAAATGGTACATTTCTTTTATATCTTACTTTCTTCTTAGTTCCTCTGGTATAATGGGCGCTGTAGTCTTGGTAAATATGATAATATTGTTTTGATATACTTTTTGTTGGGCTCGAATTATGATAATCTACTGTGCATCAAACTATGTGTTGTATTTGAACTTGTTACCTTTTGAATCATTGTCTCATTAACTTTGCACGATCTGATAACTATCTATAATAGACGCAGATAGCACTGCCCTTGACATTTTGCTGTAAACCTATTCTTCTGCACATATCCAGAATGAGAAAATTGTTAGATTTTGTAACATTGTATAGTTTGGAGCAGGATTGCTAAATTCTTCTTCATTGGTTCACGTTGAAAAGACACGTATCCTTATTTTGAAATATCAAAATTGTTTTGCAAAATTCAGAGCAAATGTGAACCAGACGAGAGTATGATTGAGAATTACGGTGAATTTGTGAAAAGAAACAATGGCATATAGAAAAAATCCGAGAGCATGATTGAGAATTATGGTGAATTTGTGCATTTGTTTGGGCAGTCTCATTATTGAACAGGTCCGAGAGAACCTTGTACCAAGAGATCAATCTGCAAGTCATTCAACTATGAGAATGAGGCACAAAAAAATCAAAAATGTGATACAGTTTCAAAAAGCGAATGAAAATTTATATGAACAAAGGTGAGAAGCACTAAATTATTGTCATTTTTTTAACGGACTAAATTATTGTCAATTTTTTTTTAACGGACTAAATTATTGTTATCAACTACCAACATTCCAATAATACGAGTCTCGTCTTATTCTCAAAAATTATCGTTATCAGCTATCTGCAAGGGGAAGACGAATTTAAAGAAGTGCGTTTATTTTTCCCACTTATGTTTACAGGCAAGAAGAGAAAATGATTTTTTTTTTTTTTTTTTTTTTTNTTCATTCATTTTCATATGTTTGCAAGTGGAAAAAAAAAATGTGGTTGTTTATTTGTAGACATAAAAAGCAAAAATGACATTTTTCTTCTTCAATTTTGTAGATTATTTTTTAAACAAATTACCTAAGTGAACTATACCATGCTACTTTAATGGACCAATTTTCATTAATTTACCAAACTAAACCATGGCTAGAGGTGCAAATATACCGGTTAAAACAGGTTTTTGGTTTTTAGAAAACCGGTTATAAAAAAACCGGTTTTTCTAATAACCGGTTTCGGTTCGGTTCGGTTTTTTTCGAAGTTGGTTTTTTTGTTATAATGTTCGGAATCGGTTTTTTACGGTTATAAATTTTCGGAATCGGTTTTTTACCGCTTCGTTTTTTTCAGTTATAATGTTCGGATTCGGATTTTTTATCACCGGGTTCGTTTTTTTCGAAATTTTACTAAAAACTTCGAACGTTTTTTTTTCCGGTTATAACTTGTTAATTATCAAACATATAATTAAACAATATACTCATAACTTTTATTTAAACAATACAATTACACAATCATAATTATTATTTAAACAATACAATTATACAACTAAAAAAATACAATCATAACTTTTATTTAAACAATACAATCATAAAAATATATAAATACTAATACATTTTTCGAGCTTCGGCATGGCCATCACCCGAAAACATATTAGTGTAATCAAGTATATCGAGCTTCGGCATTGCCATCACCCGTTATACTCAACTACTCAAGTAGTCAAGATCATTTTCTTCCAAAAAATCCTGTACATCTACATCTTCAACTTCAAATTCTTCAAACTCACTTTCATCTAATTCGCCTTCGGTATTCGAAGGTGATAGCCCTGCTTCTTCTTCTTCTCTTATTATACCTTCTTCAACTTCTTTATCTAATATTGGACCTTCCAACTATGATTCATGTTGTATCCTATCTACTCCGTCCAAATAATCTTTCAAACATACACATACTTTCACGGCTTCGGGTGTTAGTCTTGTCCTTCTTTCCGATATAATTCGACCGCTAACCGAAAAGGCCAATTCGGAAGCTACCGTCGAAGCTTGGACCGCTAATAAGTCACGAGCCATAGCGGATAAAATTGGATATTGGATTTCCCTTTCTTTCCACCAAGCCAAAATGTCAAAGTTTGCAAACTCATCGGGACTTAAAGTTCTTAAAAAGTTTGTAGCCATATATTGTCCCAATTCGCTTGTTGGGGCCGATGTTCGTTGACGCTTTGTAGCGTCTTCAAATAAAGAATTATAAAGGTTTATATTAATGTCTCTTGTCAGTCGGGACGATCCGGCCCGCATTTGGTCAAAAATTGGGTTTTGTTGGAGACCATATTTTGTTGCATAAATTCCAAATAATTTTTTAAAATTATCGTTAAATCTAAAAATTTGAGATGTTATATAGTCGGCATCATCACCGTCTAACCCAAAAGATAAGTCTAAATTTTTCATTATTTTTGTTATTAAAAGTTCTACACCTCCAACATTTAAACATGGATTAAGTGCGGCGGAACAAGTAAAAACCAAAGGTAAACTAGCAAAATATTTTATAATTTTCTTTTTTATAATTTTAACCATTGTTCTAAACATTGGTGTAGGTGAGTTTTTTAATTCATATAATTTTTCCGTCATAGCATAAATTTGTTTTAAAACTAATGAGCTAGTTGGGTAATAAACACCTGATAATATAGTTGTTGCCTCTTTAAAAACTTGTAAAAACATAGTTAATTCCTTTAGTCGATCCCAATCTTGGTAGTCTAGTATTATAACGGACCTATTTTTATTAAGAAGTCTTTCATTAAAAGCATGTAAAGTCACACGTTGTCGTAATATATTTTCAAACATTATGCAAGTAGAATTCCACCAAGTATTATTATCAAAGCAAGGTCCTAGGGGTTCTTCATTACACCTAGCACGAAAACGTCTATAGTTAATTTGTCGTTCGTTGCTCACTCCATATACCGTTACTAATAAACTCCTAAATTTCGTATATAAAATATCACATATTTTTAATGCCGCTTGTACGGATAAATTTATAACATGAGCAACACAAGGGGAATGAAAAAAAGCACCATCTAAAATAGGTTTTACACGTAATTTTAACAAGTCCATAGCTCTATTTGATGCATTATCTAGTGAAATCGTAAAAACTTTATCATCTAAATTATATTCAATTAAAGTGTCATGCAAAATTTTTCTTAAATTACATCCTGTATGAGGATAATCAAATACTTTAAAAGCAATTGTCCGTTTCATTAATAACCAAGATTCGGGATTAAACCAATGAGCCATAACGGCGAGAAAAAATTTGCCGTACCATGTGGTGCGGTCCAAGTATCTGTAGTTATAGAACCACCATATTTATATTCACGAAAACCTTCAATAATATCTTTTTTAGCCGTTTTCCATAATTTAAAAGCATCACTTCTAAGAGTAGTACGACTTATATGTTGATACCGCGGTTGTAGCCTCTTTTTGATGATCTCCGTAAGCTTGACGTTGTCGAAGTGGTTGAATGGAAGCCCTTTTTGAATGACAAACTTCATAAAATTAAGTCGAAGCGTATCCACATCATATATACAAACTTGACCATCCGCACCAATAGTACCTTGCGACGTATCATTTCTTACCGCCTTACAACTACCCAAATGATTCCTAAGTGTAGTGTTAGACCCGACGCTATAAAAATTCCCACATTTCTTGCAACGCGCCCTTTTATTACCATCTTTCATAACACACAAATCGATATTAGACCACACATCACCTTTTCGGGTAGTTGGTCTAACTTTAAAAACATCATCATTTGTGTAATGTTGTTTTCGGGCATTGCTAGTAGCAACGGAGGGAGTAGTGGAAGCTCGTTGTGATTGTGAGTTTTCCATTATAGCGAATTAGCGAGATTAGAGCGTTATTGAGAGATTAAAGAAAGAAATGAGATTGTTTTTTATGTGTTTTCAACCCCAACTCATAACATCTATTTATAGTTGCTTAAAACCATCAAAAACCATAAAAAAAATAAATAAATAATCAAAAAAAGGGCTATATGGCTTACTAGCCGTTGCCTCGGTAAAGCGCAAAAAAAAGGGGAAAAAACCGGTCAAAACCGGGTAACGGTATTTATTTTTTTTAACGGCTATAATTTAAAAAAAAACCGGTTAAAACCGGTTCTAAACTTACAACGGTTACTTTTTTTTTTTTTTTTTTTTAAACGGGTCACGTGTATATATATAAAAAAAATTAAATAAATAAAACCGGTTTAAACCGGTTATTTTTAAAAACCGGATAAAACCGGGTATAGAACCGGTAAAAAAACGGTCTGGGGAAAAAATCGAAAACTGGTCTAACCGGTTCGGTTATTAAAAAACCGGATTTGTAAAAAACCGGTTGCGGTTTTTTTCCCGGTTTTAAAAAAAACCGGTTCTAAACTTGCACCTCTAACCATGGCACGTTATCATTTTCAAACGCACACGCACTACCCAAAACACTCACTCCTATGGCAACACGTGTAGTCAAGCGCATTTTTATAGCTGCGCATTTTCTTAATGCGCGCACAGGATTTTTTTGTTATCAATTAATTTCATCTTTTGTCAAATACTAGCTTATACTCCTTCCGTCTCAAAATTATTGTCCTGAGACAAAAATCACAAAGTTTAATAAAAGTGATGACACTTTAATTTTCAACAAATCAAATAAAATATTCATCCACCATATTCTCTAGTTTTTACTTAAAGGGAAAAGTGGACAATTATTTTGAGACATACCAAAAAGAAAATATAAACTATAATTTTGAGACGAGGGAGTAACTTTATATAGTGTGTAATAGCTATCTTTTTATTTCAATTAAATGCATCGATATCATGCAGTCTTTTAGAAGACTAGACGAGTACCCGTGCATAGCAACGGGATTTTATAGCGATAGATAGTTTATTGATAAAAAAAGTTTATAGGTTATAAAAGAAAAATAATAAAAGTTTGAAGATTTGGGTATTAAACATAATGTTTTGAAACCCGGTTCGACCCGGGTGGTTCAACCGGTTGAACCGTTCCGGTCAAAAAATAGGTCGATTTAAACCGGGTCAACTTGCTAGATTGGGTCGAAAACGGGTCAAATTAAACTGGGTCAACCCGCCGGGTTTGAAGCGTCCCGGGTCAACCCGGTTTGTGTTTTAATTGGTTTTTATTTAATTTGATAGATATGTTTTTAATTGGTTGTACAATGTGAATAAATCATTGTACTTTTAAGTAATGGATAATGTTTTGAAACCCGGTTCGACCCGGATGGTTCAACCGGTTGAACCGTTCCGGTCAAAAAATGGGTCGATTTAAACCGGGACAACTTGCTAGGTTGGGTCGGAAATGGGTCAAATTAAACCAGGTCAACCCGCCGGGTTTGAATCATCCCGGGTCAACCCGGTTTGTGTTTTAATTGGTAGTATTTAATTTGGTATATGAATAAATCATTGTACTTTTAAGTAATATGGTGTTTTAATAAGAGTATTAATTACATTTCACTTTCTCTCTCATTAACATTTCTTGAAAACTCAACATTGACCATTTTTCCATCGGTAGTATAGATATGCACTAATGAGGAAAATTCAATTGCATACCTTTATTTTGGTGCATACCAATGAACAAATCCCCACCTTTCATCCATTTTGATCTAATGGTATAGATTAATCTAAAATTTAATATGCTTAACCTTAATACTCCCAACTATATAAAGCCTTTTCTTTTCTTTCTTTTTTCATTTGCTTCATTTTTTGCACACACTTCGTGTGTGTGTTTCCTCTGCTCTCATTCCTTCCATTCATAAATCAGTTATCCCCACCTACAATTACCATTCCGATCATCATCACCATCACCATTCTGATCACCATCACTGTTCCGATCATCATCTCATCATCACCATCGCTGTTCTGATCACCACTCCGATTACCATCACTGTTCCGATCAACAGTTACCGTGTCTTTCATCATCACCGTTCCGATCACAATCACCATCACCACTCCGATCACCATCACCGTACCGATCATTATCATCATTTTTTATGGCTTCTTTTGATCTGAAATAAGCGTTTGTTTCATAAGCAGATTTGATTGATATTGTTGCGGTTGATAATGTTGTTGAATCAGTTGATAATTATTGGAATCAAGTTGTTAAAATTTCTTCTTATCAAGTTGCACACCAAGTGTTTGATGAAATGTGTGAGTAAAAAATATTTGATAATATTGTTATCTGCTCCTGTAATTTTGCTTGTTAATTAATTTGTTAGTTGAATTTATGCTTTTAACCGCATTTGAATGCTATTTTTGTGTCTAATTGTCGTTTTGAATCTGCTCTGTAGCGTATGTGTGGTATCATCAGTGATATTTTGAAGTTGATGACTATAAGCTGGTTTAGTATCACCAGTGATATACGTTTAGTATCACCAGTGATAATTGTTAGTCTGTTTATTTGTAAGTTGTTTATGTTAAGATGTTTAATTTGCTTATATAATATTTTTGACATTTTGATGAGGATGAAAATATAAGTTTTTGGGGATAAGCTTATGGAGTTCTTGGCATTTTTCGTGTTGTTTCTGAGGTTAATGTTGAGTATATAATGAAGATCATTACTGGATTTTACACCAAGGTATTAATTAAGTACTTTTTATGTACAAGATGACTTTGTGCCTTTCACTGTAATAGACAAACACAATAAATGTTTTTGCTAATGGTATTTGTGTAGTATCACTAGTGATATGTTTGATATATGTGTAGTATCACCATTGATATACTTGATATATGTGTAGTATCACCAGTGATATGTTTGATATACGTGTAGTATCACTAGTGATATGTTTGATAATCTGTTTCTTATTGTTGTAATTACTGATAAGCTGTCTATGATACTGGACTTCTTTTGTAGACAACCTGAGAGAGCTAAAGTCAAAAGTTGAGACTGATTTGCTAAGTCTTCCACTCCGAAAATTTTGTGATATTATTCAAGATTTTATGGGTATAAAGAATCCTCCTAAAGGACATAAGAATGACCGTATTAAGGGTGTACGTGAGAAAGCTATTGAGAAAAGTAAAAACCAAAAGAAGGGTTGTAATATTTGTAGTTTAAATGATCATAATAGACATACTTTTCCAAACAAGGGAAAAGTTTCAAATGTCAATGGGGCGGCGGCGTAGTTGAAAGTGGAGCTGCAATTGAAGTATTAGTTTGTTAATTGATTGATTTTTTTTTGCTGAATTGTTAGGTTTATTTAATTGCATTGCTAATTTTATCCTGGACTTGTATATCATTTGTGATACTATTATGTTTTTTTTTCTTCTTCTGAATTGCTAGGTTTACTCAATAGCATTGCTAATTTGATTAATATCACAGGTGATAAAGCATTCAAATTATCAAAAGTATGTTATATTTTAGATTTACTCAATAGCATTGTTTTACAACTTCAGATTACCTTCATCTGTTTAGATTATTAATCACAAGATGCAAAAGATTGCCCAAAATCCATAACAAAATAAAGTAGAATGTCCGGCACTATGGATTGTGGTTTGAGACCTAACAGAGTACCATCATTCTTTTCATTTCTTTTCTTTTGGAAAAAGTAAAATATATTAATTACCAAATGAAAAAATATAAGAAAGAACCAAAGGGAGCATTAGACAACCCCAAACTTCGCATAACTTGGAACTACATACTATATAAACAAGAAACAATCCTGATACAAGAACCTATATCAATACTAATTTAGACAAAGTCAATTCTGCCAAAAGGAGACCTCAAATCTACAACAACCATATCAGCAACAACACACAATCCTCATTTGTTCCAGGTAATGGTAATCCCAAACTTAGTTTGACCATCTACATCTTTTAGACATCTAAATAACTTAGATAAAAATATAAAAGAAATTAAAAAATAAAAAAAAATAAAAAAAAAATAAAAAGAAAAACGTGTGGAGCATTCTGTGATATGATAGGTGATATCACAGGTGATATCATATCACATGTGTTTCTTCAATGTTTGTTGGTTGTGTTGTTGTAACATGATGCACAGGTGCTTCTTCAATGATTTTTGGTGGTGTTGGTGGCGTTGGATTATCCTTCGCAGGTTTTCTGGTGTTTTTTTCTTCTTGATTTAGACATCTAATAGAGCTTTTTGTCATTCTGGTTGGTGTTGTTATTCTTGTCAGTAATTGTGTGCTCAATATGGTTGTTGTTACTGTTGTTGGTGATGATGTTCTTTCTTCTATCCCGGCTTCAGTTTTACGTAGCTTTCTTTTCACTAAGCTCTTTTTTCTTGCACCTTCATAACCTGCTTTCTTACTTCGTTTTTTCTTCATTGCGCTCAGTTTAGTATTCAAATCTGCATAAATATATCTCATGTTAGTGTAAGAATTTATCATTTGTTTTTCTGTATCATATGTGATACATAAACTGAACAATTGTGCATCATACGTTTTATAACTTTCTATCCTTTTGTCATATCAAATTTGATATCATACATTGACCAAACAAGTATGCTACTTACAGCTTATCAAATGTGATATCAATTATGATATTGCATGCAAGCAAAACAAATGTGATATTTTGCAAAGAAACAAAACTAGTATGCTGCATATATCCATTAAATGTATACATTGAAATACGCACAATGTATCCATTAAATAGACAAATCCAATCACAACTTAAATAATAAGCAAAATCACACTAAATAACTATGTGTTTAAATCAAAATCAACTTGTTTAAGCTATTTAATCTAACAACTTAAATAATAAGCAATATTACACTATAATAAACAGCTTATCAGTAACTAAAACACAATTATCATCCACCAAAAAACACATAAAATATCAAAATTATATTATAAAACAAAGGTGATAAAACACACAATAAATAGTATATCATCAAAACTTTTAACAAAAAAAAGCTTTAACTATGATTATAAAACAATAACAATGAAATATCAAAAGTGATACTATGCATGACATATAATAAAGCTTAACAAGTAAACAAAAAAACTTATAAAATATACAAAATTTCACAAGTGATAATATAAATATCACTAGTGATAATACAAATATCACTAGTGATAATACACATATACAGTTCAACTTCAAATATAACTGGTGATACTACAGGTATGACACTTTTCACTCACACATTTCATCAAACACTTGGTGTGACTAGTGATAATACACATATACAGTTCAACTTCAAATATAACTGGTGATACTACAGGTATGACACTTTTCACTCACACATTTCATCAAACACTTGGTGTGCATCCATGTATACAAAGTTTTCTACTCAAAGCAACCTAGTTCACATTACCATATTAAACTAAACGAGCGGGGAAGCCCGCGCGTTGCTGCGGGAGTGCTGTGTCGATGAATCAAATGCACTACATACATATTCACCCAACAACTGCATCATAATTGAAATACATACATAATTTACTACTTTTAATTAATATTAAAATGTAGTTACAAAAACTCCACAACTTTGGTTGTCATAAAAATATTTATTCATTTACACAAAAAAAGATGGGGTAATATCATTTGAACCCAGACCAATACTAATAGGCTAATCTTGAGATCCAAAAAGTGTGAGACTCGTGAAGGTACATACATGAATAATAAAATGAGGATACATACATATTAGAGCTGTAAGTTTGGTGAACCTGCAAGTATAATATATAGAGTACTATGTAAGATAAATATGGTAAACATTAAGATAGTCACTACACATGCATCATTTACCGAGGTTGATTATGTTTGTATAAAAAGTTTAGGAAAGCACTCTAATAACATTATAGTTAACTATAATCTGTAAAATTATTTCATAATAATATAACAGCTCAGCTACATATATTTGCGGTTAATGGTTTAAACAGTTTGGTTATCTGGTCTCGTGACTCGACCATACGCAGCAAAGTATCAAACTTTTGAAAACTCAAATGGCATAAAACTTATGTATTTGATGATAATTAATGAAAAAATGAAACTTGTAAAGCGTACCTCCGAACCAGTTTTGTTTTGTTTGTTGTTGGGTTCCTCTTACTCCGCTCTTTCTGTGTTTGCATTGCTAATAAATAAGAGCATATAAATCATTCATAATCTACGTGAATATTCTTGAAGACCCTTTTATTGTCTGGATCAGTGACAATGTTGTCTTTTGCAACTGGGGGCAAGCCCACATTTCTTTTACATTTAGTTGCCGAAGAGACCCTTTAGGCGTTACGACCTAAAAATTACCATTTGCAAGGTAGACAAATGTGCCAAAGTTTATGTTTGAGTTCATTGGTAAGTAAGTAATTCCATTAGAATCAAGCAAAACAGAAGTTTATACTGCATTTTTAAGACCATTAGAATCAACTTAGAATGTATCACTGTACTTGCAAAAGTTTTAGAACACTTGTTTAATTAAGGGTCATTTATATTGCTTGCAATAACTGAAATAGTTTTGCAAAACTGATCCAATGGTACATGGGCCTATTTAATGAGCAATATATATGTAGAAGTATGCATAACTGATCCAATTGATACTCTATAATGACCATTCAAGATTTACAATTTATATGTTGAGTTTTGCTCAGTATGTTTTTTTAGTCGTAAATATTATGCATCATATAAATAATTTTCTTACCCCTGTTATGAAATGCCTTATACCCGCTATTCGATACATTACAGGAAAGAACAACCATAAAACAATACATATTGAGTGGCGTAATTTGTTCGTACATACCTGGAAGTTGTAATATTTGTCTCCTCTTGCATTCGACATTTTGTGCAAGCAAATGCCTTATGTCTGCTACTCATGTCGAACAATTGGATTAGGTTACTGCAACAATAAGGAGTGTTTGGATCAGGTTATAACAGGAATGAAAAGTCTATCCAACCTGCAATGTATTCACAAATTGACACACGTTTTCATTCCAACTTAAATGGTCTTTGCATAAGTTAGCAGAACTACATTTGAGGGAATATTTCTATAAACTCATAATTAATAGGGGTGTTTGGATTAGCATTTTTCAACTGATTATCTCAACTCTTAAGTCAGAATATTGAACTTTTAACATCTGGTTAAAACTATAATCAGTCTGCCTATATTATTAACTTATCTTTTAGAGGTTAAATATTCAATTCCATCCATGCCAGGCAAAACTCTGTTCTCATCTTTTTGGCCTCAACCTCCATACCCTTTGTCAAAGTATCTACTTTCGTTGTTAACATCTGAATCCAAACGTAACAATTCAAACGATGAATAATAGTTTCTTAATCTGAGTGTCAAATGGCCATGTTGGGCAACGGGTTTGGTTGGGTCAGTTTTTTTTTTTGTTTTTTTTTTCTGTTATTTTTTTATTTTATTATTTGGTTTTTTTTTGTTTTTTTTCCCGTTTATTTAAGGCCGCATAGCTCAAATGAGAAATGAAAATATAACAGTGATCATTGTAATATAGTTACCTGTAGGCACAACATAAAGAAAACCCACATTCTGAAGTATGCCAAAGTCAGCAAGTGTCTGCCTTTTCTTCTTGCTTGCAGCTTATGCAGAAACCTATGGAAAGTGCAAAAAAGGAATCCATTACTTTTCAAGTAAAAGCTTATAGTGAAAACTAAAGATTGCAAAAGGTTAAATGAGTACTAAATGCAGGCAATATTTTAAAAATAGACCTCTAAACATTGAAATACTAAAACTTTAATGCAACTAACTACATCTATACAGAAAGCTAATACAAATTCGTATGCGCATTTTGCGGACACAGTAAAGACATAATCACCTCGAAAACACAATCCCAAAGAACCATATAGTCATTAATCCCGAACACTATCTAATTCCATACATTTTATATATCATAAAATGAAAAAAAGGAGAACAACCTCTGCTATTTTCAATAAGTTGGTTGACAATTGATCGTGGGGTCGCAGTGCATACATAGTTTCTATTAGGTATCAATTTGTTATATAGTAATCTAGTAAAGCAAATGTACATCACGGCTAGTGAAAATATCGATGGAACAGAAAGTGCGCAGCTTACACGATATTGAATTATATGAATAATGAGTTATGTATCGGACGTCTTCATGTCCATAGGATTTGTCTTGTGCTTCACCAAAACAACTTAACCTGCAATCATTAGCAACAACATACTCATGATAAAATCCAAATTCTATTCGCAATGATTTCTTCACAAATCTGCAAAACCTACGGTTCCTTTCTTATATATCAGATTTGCTACCGATTGCATTACTCTAACCTTTGTAAATTATACTCTTCCAGCCAGGTATATGGAGCTCGAGTAGCAGGTATCCCTGATGAGACGAAAAATGTTACGTTTTTAGGGGTCGGTTTGAGTCCTAATTCGTATGTTTTTGGTTTGGATTTCACCCAAAGTCGTTTCTTTTCTCATTTTAGGTACTTTTGAAGGGAAAATCACAAAAGAAGCATTTTCAGGCGTTTTCGGAGTGAAAAAGTGCGGAAAACAACAAAAACTCAAAAGACCTTAAAGATCACACAAGGTGACGCCGTCACACTCTACAAGGTGACGCCGTCAGGAACA
>LBNU01030322.1:9029-24658 GCA_014162995.1 Artemisia annua
TTTTTTTTTTTTTTTTTTTTTTTTTTTTTTTTTTTTTTTTTTTTTTTTTTTTTTACAAACAACATAATTTTATTAAAAAGTAGCGAGAAGCTAGGAAAAACAAATTACAAAATATAAGGGATCAATGGGTTTTGAAGTCAATTGTTCCAAGATATATTAGCTTTCCTGTTCCTATTTGTGTACCACAAGAAAGAAGTGCTAGTGATCTTGTTGAAGATCTCATTTCGGGCCATACAATGACTGCTGAAAATGAGTTGGTTTTGAAAGTTCCATAAGGCCCACAACACCACTCCAAAGATAGCTTCTAGCATCAATTTCCTCTTCTTTTGAAATGCAACTGATCAACGTACTCATATACATCCTGAAGGGATGAAGGAATTGGGCAAGGTAATTCCAACCAACTGAAAACTTTGAGCAAAACACATGTAGCATGGATACAAGTCCATAACGAATGATGTAAAGTTTCAGGCTAAAACGAGCAGTTGGGACAAAGAATAGACTTAAGCTCAACAACTTTACTGCTAAGATTCCACCGAGTATGGAGGCGATCACGAAGAGCACGCCATACAAAAATGTTAACTTTCTTCGGAATAAAACGACACCATCTAGTTGAGATGTAAGTGCCCGGAAGTAAAACATCATCTAAATGAATAAGTGTCTTTTTAACAACTAAACCAAAATTGGGATCTAGAAGCCATACCCATTCATCTCTAGCCTCGGCAAGGATAATTGTGAGAAGTAATGAAGACAAGGTACTTAACTTATTTGAGGTAATACCACCTGAGATCGTACGGGTCTATATCTAATTCCAATCGTCGTTCCACATTTCACGAACCATACAATCTTGATCCACCTCTAAAAGAAACAAGTGAGGGAATTGATGTTGAAGCGGGGTGTCACCTATCCAATGGTCTTTCCAGAATCGACTTGTTCTACATGTCCACTTAAGTTTTACAAGAAAGTGGCTTTTGAAGGATGTTTTACATGTTTCGCATTGCTACCATGGTTTAAATATAAATGCTACGGGGGCGTTTAGTTGGAGAATTTGAAATTCCGGAATTTTAAATTCTAGAAAATTTAAATTCTTGAGAATTTAAAATTCCGGAATTTAAAATATCTTCGCATGTTTGGTTGACAGAAATTTATAAATATATATTTTTTATTTTTTTAATATAAATTCATAAATATTCTATTTAAAAGTTTATAAAAAAATTATAAAAAAAAAGTTTATAAAAATTTATAAAAAAAAGTTTATAAAAAGGTTTACAAAAAAATTTATAAAAAAAGTTTATAAAAAAGTTTATACAAAATTTATAAAATAGGTTTATAAAAAATTTGTAAAAAAAAGTTTATAAAAAAATTTTATAAAAAATTTATAAAAAAAGTTTATAAAAAAAAAAGTTTATAAATAAAAGTTATAAAAAAAAGGTTATAAAAAATCTATAAAAAAAGTTTATAAAAAATTCATAAAAAAATTATAAAAAAATGTTTATAAAAAATTTATAAAAAAAGTTTATAAATAAAATTTATAAAAAAAAAGTTTATAAAAAAATCATAAATATTCTATTTAAAAGTTTATAAAAGACAATAAGAAAAAACGTATAATTTTTTTTTCAAGCAAATGAAAATTCTTCACTTTGTGAAGCTATTCTAAATTCCCCAATTTTGGCAATTCATGAAATTTTAAATTCCCCCATTTATGTTACCAAACACAATATTTGAGAAAAATTAAAATGCAAATGCTATGAATTCACCCAATATACCCCAACCAAACGGCACCTAAAAGCATTTACATATGAATTCAACCCTCACTATAAAAAATTGTTCCAATCTCCACATTTTTTTCTCTCCACTTTTAAAAAGTGTGTAAAATTTTATTGATTTATTAATGTATAAAAAAATGGTTACATTAATAAGTGTGAAAAAAATAGTAAAATAATAAAGTTTCCATGTGTTAAAAAAAAAGTTCACACTTTTAAGTGTGGAAAAATCTAAAAAATGTCGTGTGGACCTAAATTCTTCACACTTTCTTAAAGTGTGTAGGCCTAAATTCTCCACACTTTCTCAAAGTGTGAGGAATATGGGTGTTACAAATAAACTCCATGTTTAAAAGTGTGGAGAAATTTTATAATATTCACACTTAAAAGTGTGAACTTTTTTTTAGACAACTATAAGTGTTAAAAATTTATTGTTTTACAATTTCCCCACACTTATTAATGTAAATAAATTTTACACACTATTAAGTGTTAATAAATTAGTAAATTTTATACATTTTTGAAATGTGAAAAAAAAATGTAAAGATTGAACTATTTTTTTTATACCGTCTATTCTTTTTCATCAATGAAAATAATACTATTCATTTTGGCTCGTTATGTGGTTCACTGTACACACACAACAAACATGATCTTTGAGCAAAACTGCAAACCGACCCCACATATAACAGTATTATGAATCCACCAATCATGCTATTTCAAGATAATACACTTATTATGAAAGGTAAAGTCCATAAATTAGCAACGTACTTTCTCAACTTTACACAGTTAGGTAACGAACTTTTTTAATTACCAATTTAGTATGTGAAACTTGTTAATTTTCGACAATATAGTCATTACACAAGGGTATTTTAGTAAACAGCAGGTCAATGACTATATCGTCACATAAATTTGCATCGTTAGTCCTTTTTACTAACGGTCGTTAGTAAATAACTTAAAATTTGCATCGTTAGTCCTTTTTACTAACGGCCGTTAGTAAATAACTTAAAATTTGCATCGTTAGTCCTTTTTCGTCCGTTTTTGTACGTTTTCGTCCGTTTTTAAACGTTTTCGTCTGTTTTTCTCACGTATTGCATTTTCAAGTTAAAATCTCGCGAGTCTTGATGTAAACATCATTCCGGATAACTTTCATGTTTTTCAATTTTGATGATTCGGACCAGAAAATGATCAAAATCGTGATTTTTAATCAATACAAAAACCTTTTTTTTTAAATCGATATAGTTGTTTCTTAAAACGATGGTCAAATCGATACATAAACATTTTTTAAAATTGATGCAGAAATTTTTTTTAATCGATGGTCAAAATCGTGATTTTAAATCGATACAGAAACTTTTTTAAAATCACAATTTTGACCATTTTCTTGTCTGAATCATCAAAAGTGTGAAACATGAAAGTTGTCCGGAATGATGTTTTACATCAAGACTCGCGAGATTTTAACATGAAAATGCAATACGTGAGAAAAACAGACGAAAACGTTTAAAAACGGACGAAAACGTACAAAAACGGACGAAAATCACGATTAAAAACGGATGAAAACGTACAAAAAAGGAATAAACCGTGTAAAAAGGGACGAAAGAGGATGAATAAGTAAGAAATCTAAATTTTAAGTTATTTACTAACGGCCGTTAATAAAAAGGACTAACGATGCAAATTTATGTGAAGAACACAAGGGGTATTTTAGTAAAACAGCAGGTCATAATGACTATATTGTCGAAAATTAGCAAGTTTCACATACTAAAATGGTAATAAAAAAAGTTCATTACCTAACTGTGTAAAGTTGAGAAAGTACGTTGCTAATTTATGGACTTTACCCTATTATGAATCCACCAATCATGCTATTTCAAAATACAGTGATATATTAAAAGAGCTAGGTGTGGCACATGAGTGTCACCTAATCATTTATTAGAGCACTCGGTATCTTCTACATTTACACGCTATTCGTCTATTTTAATACCATTAACGTGCCATCGGTGATACCGAGCAAGATGCCATTCGTGAGCCAAATGTTTTTGAGCCACTCCACTGGCTCACGCCGTTCGTCCCTTTTGTGTGTTTTTTTTTCTTTTTTTCTTTTCTTTTCTTGAATTGTGATTGTGTGGTATTTTTAGTGGGTATCTTATGTTTAGATCTGGAACCACTTACATATTGAAAATATAAATGGGTGACAAAAATAGAGAAGGAGATAACCAGTGGCGGAGCTAGAAAATTTTTTTTGGGAGGGCCGAAACAATTTTTGTTCCGGAAGAACATTATATGGGAGGGCCGAAACAATTTTTTTTCGGGAATAACACATGAAATCGCGAAAAAATACACTAACGGGCTTAGGCCTAAGGGGGCCGGGACCCTTCCCGGTCCCTTAGTAGCTCCGCCCCTGGAGATAACTGAAAATAGATCTCGACGTCTTACTTCAATGGAGGTTTTATGGTTTATGTCTTTTGCAGAGAAGAAGACTCAGTAATCAATGTTTATTAATTTTTTCTTATAACCTCATTCTTATTTAATGTTCTATTTTAGTCCTTAGACTTTATAGTGTACCATTTTACTCTAACCTTATTCTTATTTAAAGGTCATATAGTCACGTATTGTAATTTTATTAATGTATTTTTTTTTTCGAAATTTTGTATTGCAATTTTAATTTGTGTTTAATAAAATGTGTTTGTTTTTATTAAATAAAAAGAAATGAAAAAAGTGGGACCCAATAACGTGTTAGTGGTGTGTTATGAGGGAGGGGTGTTTGAGTGAATGGTGTGTTATTGAGAGTGGATGATGTGGCGCTGAAGTGGCATACCAATAACGTGTTAATGGTATGCATGATACCCAACACTCTTAGTGGCACATGAGTGTCACCTAATCATTTATTAGTAACCCTTAATAACTAAAATACCTTTCATAGCAATAATACTCAATAACTATTATTTGAGCATGTGTGTCTTATAATAAATCACAAAAAGTACCACTTACTCACAAAAAAATAAAAGAAGAATAAAAATACAAACGGCGTCCGCCGGTGAAAACAAAAGAACGAACGGCGAATGAAACCGGTGCAGCATGACGCAATTGGCGGCGCCACTCATCTAGAAAATGCGCCAATAGCGGATGAATACTACAATGCATCGTGCACTCTAATCGTCGTTACTGGTTTACTATTATTTTGTCCAATAATAATATCAAAACTAAGTATAAGTACATAAATCGTAATGACCAAATTGTAAAAGCTGCAAGTATAGTTATATAAAATATATCACAATGTAAGCATAGTCGAACCTACGTCACTACTAGGCGGTGCCCGGAAACCACCTTAGAAAAAAAATGTATAAAGGCGATCTACAAAATATTTTTAGGACTTACCTTAAAAATAAACAAGGGGCCACCTTAAACTGCTCTCACTGGGAGCGTGACCATGGGAGGGAGGTGCCCATCTCACGAGTGACAACATTGGGGNTGCCATTTGTGGGTTCCTTCGTGTTTTTATTATTTATTATCTCACTTTATGAGTATGTGTAGGTTGTTTTATGAGGTATGTTTGTATAAAAGTGTGTATTTTAATGAAATATGAGGGAGGTCAGAGCTGTGACTATTGGGGATGAAAAGTGAGATGAGGTAAATAGAGAGTGAAAACTAATATTACATTGAGGTGAAATGTGAAATGATATAACTATTGGAAACATGGTGCATTGTCCCACTTTATTATTTTTCTATTTCAATATTGTATGTGTGATTAGAAACGTAATTGAATATAAAACCATATCTTAAAAGATAATCATAAAAGATAATCGATGTCCCACTTTATGATATGGCAGAGGTCCTAATTTGCATATATATTTTTCTATAGTCGGTTATTCCTAAATCGATTATATATATATATATGGTCGATCCCTTTATCGCTGCTCATTGTTTTCAGTTTATTCGAAATCCAATTAGGGTTTCGTTTTTATTGAGTAGCAAAAGGGTTTTGGTTTTGTACATCTGGTTGTCTAATCGCACCCATAATTGTCTGATTTGTTAAGTCGGTTTTCATATACCTTTTTTATTTGGGTCGATTGGATTTATGCTGCTGCGCTTATGGTCTAAAAACCCTTTTTAGGTTTTTGCTTATCGTTTCTATTGGGAGGAGTTGATTCTGGATTGACATGGTTCGCATGTTCCTTGTTTTTGGTCGATCCAGTGGTGGTGTTACTATGCGTTCATGCTTATGAAACCTTTTTGCAGGGTTTCGATCTTCTTTATGGTATGTGATGATGAATCTGGTTGTTAGGGCTGGTTGTTTTGATGCAAGTTCCTTGTTTGGATAGTGGCATGGAAGGTTTATGGGACATGGGGTATTGAGAGAGAGGATAATTATGATGCTGGATGTGTAGGGTGAGGGGTTCGAGTCCTTTATGTGCTGGATGTTATGGTTCTTGAATCTATATTGTTGTTGGGAATCGAAGAACCCTTATTCTGTCTATATTAAATCTTGGTCGATCTGTTCTTCATGAAATCCTATCTGTTAGGGTTTTATATTGCGTGATTGATTATGTTTAGTGTTGCAGCTCGACTTGGAGATTTATTGTGCTTGTTAGGGTTATTTAACCCTATGTTTGTTAGTTTTTGTCCATCAACGACATGCAATTTGGGTATACAAGGTGTTAATTTATTGTTGTTATGGAGATGGTGATGACATTGTGTTCGTACATGGCAGATTTGGCTACTATGGTTTTGCATTCTGATCTTGGTTGCATTTTGGCAGTTTATTGGTACTTAAAATCATGTCATTGTGTTGGAAGTTAAGTTTTGAAGGGTCTTGTTCAAAACCCTTTGGTTCATCATATTTCTTGATGTTGAACCTGTTATTGACTTGTTCGTTCAAATTCGATTTGCTATGGATTGCATTCTTATTAGGTTATTAGATTATGCTTCATGCATAATACTAATAGAAGTCGCAAATGGATTTGTTATGGAATGAGCACTTGGAAGTCGGGGAAACTTGGTTATGGGTTTCTTCATGTACAAGATCTGGATCGCTAAAATGACTAAGAAGACTTAAGTGTTTATTTAAGTTGTGATGTATTGTAGTTTTATTTTTAGTCATTTTTAGTTGTATTTGGATTTGTAAGTTATAAGAATGGCCTGTCATTCTTATATAGTGGTTAGGTAAGTGTCCTAAGGGACTGAGATGAGGGATTCACTCTCATCCGTTGTACTTCAATGTTTTTTGGTTAATATACTTTACCAGGGTGCAACATTACTCCCCTTTACCCAAAAAATCATTGTATTATTTGTATAAAAACTTATATTTAAGATATATGAGTAATTATTAACTTTTGAAAGAATATATATGCAATACCCCAAAATAATAAAAAGGTTTTTGCTATTATCAACTGTCAAGTGGGTTTATGATATGGCACATGTCCCAATTTATAACATTGAGGTTCCAAATCTTAAAAGATACTCATATAAAACTCTTCTTATTTTCTATTTCAGTATTACATGAAGTGAAGTGGGCTTCATATTTTATCAAGTGGGGTTTACTTTAATTATATAGTTGACCTTCATTATTCTAAAGTCTAATAATACATTATGTATTATTTTTAACTTGCTCAATTATTTTACATTGAATTGTGTAACTAGTTAATTTATGATTGTACATTTTATTGGATGACTAGCAGAGTATCCGCGCGTTGCGGCGGCGGGTACCTTGAAATAAAATTTTCCGGTGAATCACGTATTTTAGTTTATTATGTTCATTTTGACAATAAATTTACGGATATCAAAATTTCCGTTTAGCTCGTGTCTGTTCGGGCTCGAGCCCGTTGGCTCGTGTCCGTTCAGGCTCGAGCCCGTTTGGCCCGTGCCCGTTCCCGTTCGGGCTCGAGCCCATTTGACCCGTTGCCGGTTCGGGCTTGAATATTTGTATAATGTGCTTTAGTATTTTTATTAGTGACATTTAATGCAGGAATTGTGTTTAAGTTGGTTGTACACTATGCTTAATAATTTGTATTTCTTATGTAAGGGGTGTTTTAATAAGTGCGTTAATTGTATTTATTGACCAGTTAATTAATTGTACATAATGTACATAATGTTTTATTTATTATATTTAATGTTAATATTAATTGTATGTTAAAATTAAATATTAGGGGAATTTTTATAAGTAGTATTAGTTGTTGTACTTATAGCTTTAGAAGTTGTATTGCTTAATTTTAAGTATTTTTATTAATAGTAGGCCTTCCTCCATTATAAGATAGTTGAATAACTTTATAATTCATCTACCTTGAAAATAAGAAAATAATTTACTTATAAAATGATGGTTATTTGTACTTGTTGATAAAGAAAACCTATAGCATTTTTATCACACATAAAGCACAAGGAAGATTTGATTTAGTATAACATGAGTTGGAGAGAGCATTTTCAAGTTAATAATGATGGAACAAATGACTTGTTCAATGGAGAAGCAGTATTTAAAACTGACACAGTACGCTTATATACATTTCATAAACTTGTTGTATAGTATACATATTTGTTAATTAATTTGTTTATTTTGAAAATTTTAAGTATGTTGAAAGCATAATTAATTGATTATTTAGTAGACAAATTTAAGTATGTGCGAAAAGAAAATAATGTGTAAAAATTATCTTCCATGTGTTTAGTTCTCGTAAGAGTTACTAGACTAGGTGCGGAAAATGGGACTTTTGTTGGTTACGTTGTTGTAATCAAAACACCAAAGGCTAATGAAAGTGTAATTTTTCAGTGTGATCATAGTGGTATATTTGTTAGTAAGAAAAAATCTACTAAAACAATGGTAGTAAAAAATGCGATTGTCCATTTAAACTTTGGGTGTCAACTTCTTACAAGTTGTGGGTTACCATGTTCACACGAGCAAACAATATATTTGTATCAAGGTCACGCCATACCACTTGATGTTCACATGGTAAAAACTATGCAACCCACCCTCTTTCTAGTTTTCCACAAGTTGGACATGCACCTGTAGGATCCTGGTGGTCACCTGCACATTTATAAAATATGCACAGCGAAAAATAAACACATAAAGTTGTGCAGACCAAAACCTTAATATTCAGATCTTCTACCAAAGGATATAACATAACCTAATTGGTGTGAAATGGAGTATACCCTATATCCATATATAATATCTATTTATTTAGTTTCAAGTTCTCAAACAAACACATTTGGAATGAAATTATTCATTGATTCCGATTAACGTATACCAAACAGACCCTAATATTTAATGATTCATCAGTCAACTTGACCATTTTCGCTGTATAAATGAATGTAAGACTAGAAGTAGTGGTTACACTGGGTCACCTTTCATATCAGCTTTCTCTCTCTTTTCACTTCCCCTTACATTTTCTCACCTTGCAACCCTAGTGGTCAAACCACCTCACCTTTATACCTTTTATTTTTTGTTTATTTTCATTTTTTTAATTTAATACTTTTAATCATAAACTGAAAATGTAAATGTGAATGTAAACATAAACGTACGAAACTAAAAACCTGTATTCATAAATTAAAAACGTTATATAGACTTCGAGTACTAAAAACATTACACTCAAAACTGAAATTAAACATTCAGAGACATGTGTTGGACCAAATCGGCACGAAGGTTTTGATGCACTTGTGACGATTTGATTTGCCTCATAACTTGTAGCACTTGTTCTTAGGGTCGTAAGAGGTCGTCCGATTAATGTGCTTCCTCCGGGTATCAATCGGGAGATATCGCCTTCCCTTTGTATTTTCAAATCATATTATGTAATATAATGCATGTATACATCATATTCCTTATTCTTTTTTTGTCGTCGATCGTGCGGGATTGACTAATGTAGCATATTTCTTCTTTAGAACACCAAACGCTCGTTCCACATCATTTCTTTCCGATTCATGCATTTGCTTATACCTTATATGCCTGTAGTCATCATCAGCTGGTTCTGGAATCGAATTAAAAAGTGTCGCCCATTCCCGATATATGTCGTCAACAGGATAGTATCCTCATGTGTAAGTTACGCCGTTAGCCACAAAAGAAATCTTTGGTGCTTTTTTGGATTTGAGATCGTTAAATAAAGGGGATTGCTGTATAACGTCAATATCGTTGTTCGCCCTAGAAACACCAAAGAAAGCATGCCATATATATAAGTCTTGTGACGCAACAACTTCGAGCAAAATAAATATATTCGGACCATGATCACGTCTATAATATTGCGCTTTATATGCGTTTGGACAACCAAACCATGGCCAATCTTTACAATCAAGGTTTCCTAACATTCCGAAAACCCTTGCATTTCTTTGTGAAGCCGATAAAGCTTTCCAACATCAGTGAAAGTTGGTTTTCTCAAATACTCCTCTCCAATAATTTGCATAACAGAAATACAAAAATGATCAAGAAATAGACGAACAGTTTTCTCACCCGTTTGCAGATATTCGTCTAGAGCATCAAAAAATGTGCTGTATGCCAATTGATGAATTGCAGCGGTACACTTTATCGATGGGGAAATGCATTCTCTTCCGTTACAATTAATATTATCATGAAAGTATGAACAATGAATATTTACCTCGTCAACTATCATTGTGAAAAGGTGGCGACTCATTCGGAACTTCTTCCGGAATGTATATGCATCATACATCGTGTTCGCACTAAAATAGGTGGCAACTAAACGAGCATGAGAATCATAACGATCTTGCGGTATGATGTTTCTCGTCGGTTGATTCGCTCGTCATCTATTCTTAATAAACGATACCGCTCTTCTAACAAAATTCAAGTCCCAACTAATAACTTCTTCTACTCCTTCTTCTGAGTGGTGAACAAAAATGTTTCAGGATTTATTTGGATAATGAGGAATAAAATATATGTTGTTTGAGTAAAAGAATAAGAATACGTGTTTAAAATTATTGAAGTTTTTCAGTATTTATAGTTAAAAAATGGAGTAGTGTTGAAAATTTTATTCTTTTTATATATCCAACAGAGACATTTAGAAGGGGGCCCCACAAATTGCACGTGAACCAAGAGGCGAGTTGCTTACCTTTATCTTACCTTTTTCCTCCCTCTTGCGCATGACCATGCTAAGAGCAAGTAGTGGCGTGGCAGGTGACATAGGGCTTTTGGTGTGAGGGCTCACGCCCACTATCACTAGTCTAATATTTAATCAATCATTTCACTAACAATGAATACATCATTCTAGAGTGTATATTGAAAACGTCCGGAGTGTATTTTAGCCTGGGTTAAGATTAAGTCTTGGAGGTTAAACAAAATAATAGATGGACAAGATGGATATTGTAGGAATAGTCAAAAGTTGTGCGACCACAAGTCCACAAGTCACAAGCGTACGCGGTTTTTTTTTTTTTTTTTTTTTTTAAACTCTTTTGTTAAAATGTATTTCATTTTCACACTTACTATTTTCTCTACTCTAGTAGGAATTGAGATTTTTTTTTGGTTGTGTTTTGTTTTGTTCAAGTTAATTTCTAATTAAAATGGTTTAACGTTTAATGTAATAATTTGAGTACCCCTTCAACCAAACGCCCTTGGCTATAAAAATGACACTATTCTAGCTCAACAACCTCATCACATTTTCAACCAAGGTGTTGTAGACTCGTAGTTGCTCCAATGGAGATTCCTAAAGTTGAAATTCGATCAAAAAAGCTGATAAAACCATCCATTCCAACTCCAACAACCACCCTTCACCACCACAAGATGGGCTTCAAAGATGAAGTGGTTGCCGCCATAAATGTTCGTCTAATTCTCTTCTACTCCACCGTGGGTGATGGTCCAGACTCCACTAGCAACTTCCTTACCCACCTTGAAAACTCGTTAGCTCAATGTTTGTCACGACTCTACCCTTTGGCTGGCAGATATAACCACCACATTCGCACTATTGAATGCAATGATGAAGGGGCTGAATTCATACAAGCTCGAGTTCTAAGCAATGTAAAGCTTCAAGATATACTTGATCCGAAACTAAACCCTGAAATACTAAACAATTTGCTTCCATGTGGAGTATGTGATGCTGGTGCAATCAGTGACCCGTTGCTTGCGGTACAAGTAACGATGTTTGATTGTGGTGGTTTGGCATTAGGTGTGTCGGTTTCACACAAGGTTGCTGATGCAGCAACATTGTGTATCTTTCTTAATGATTGGGCTGCAGTGAGTCGAGAGGAAATTACTCTAGACTCAATTTGTCCCTCTTTTAATTCATCGGTTTTTCTTCCTCCTAGAGGATTCATGGATTACGATCCACCCTTGCCTCGAACCTTCAAGAGCAAATTGGAAAATAAATATAAAACCAAACGGTTTTCATTTAGTGAAAAGGCGATATCACTTATTAGAGCAAAACATAATGGTGGTCGAAGATACTCCAGGGTTCAGTTAGTTTCCGCTATGATGTGGAAGGCACTTATTGATGTGGATCAAGAAAAACATGGTCATGCACGAGCATCGGTGCTTCATCAACCAGTAAACTTACGAGGAAAAACAGCACCACCTATACCAAACGACGCCTGTGGGAATTTAGGGGGATTTATCATCACCCAATGCTCGATAGCTCAAAAATCAATGGGTTTTACATGTTTATTGGATTTGTTACACGATTCAATCAAGGAAACAGTTGACAATCTTGGAAAATTAAGTTCCAAGAGCGAAGAATTCCAGACATTTGTTTTCAATTCATTTGTAAAGAGTGAAACTTATGACGAGCTGGTGAGTGTGTTCCCGTTCACCAGTTGGTGCAAGTTTCCATTCTATGAAGTGGATTTCGGGTTGGGGAGGCCGGTGTGGGTGGCAAGCTCTGCAGGGCCGGCGAGTATGGTTACTCTATTGGATGGTCAAGGTGGTTTTGGGGTAGACGCATATGCGAATTTGGAAATAGAAGACATGCAACGTTTTGAACGTTTGTTAGACATGAGTTTATGGTCGAGTGAATAGCACACTGAGGAGGAGGTCTGAAGTTGTGTTACGAAAGAGAGAGCTTCTGGATATGTTTGAAGTTCTAATAATCATCTTTATGAAACTGTAACAAGCTCTATAAGATATATGTTTAATGTTGAAATCAACGTTTTAAAACCCGATTTTAATTGATTCAGTCGAGTTGTCGGTTTACCGACATATGTGTATTTCTCATAACAACTTTGATACCAGATATTTGTCTAATTTAAATCTTATATTCGAATAATTGAGCTAAAAAGATAAAGGACACTATTGGGTTTTAATCTTTTATTTTCATATCTACAATAGTAAAAAGGTGCAAAAACAATCAATTAAATAGTTCTAGTAACAACATATCTATAGTTCTAATTTATGAAAATGAGATGACTCAATGATATATTTATGATGGGGACAAGATTGAAACGTGAAAAAAATCTTCTCTACGGCGTAGAGGGGTTCGCATCCGTAGAGCTCTCGATAGAATTTTTGTTAAGGCTTAACGTCTCTACACTGTATAAAAGAGTAAAGTCTATAAATAAGTAATGTTGGTTCAACTTCATGGTTATTATCTTTGTTATATAAAAGGGTAAAGTCTGGTTTAACTTCATGGTTATTATCTTTGTTATATAAAAGGGTAAAGTCTAGAAATAAGGGGAGATGATTTGCACACTCTCCTAATTGATTGGGACACTCTAATTTAATGTGCTTGGACATTTATACCCTCACATGGGTGAAAATGTAAGGGTAATCGTGAGGGTATAAATGTCCAAACACATTAAATTGGAGTGTCCCAATCAATTGAGGGAGTGTGCAAATCATCTCCCGTAAATAAGTAATGTACTCTCCAATTTGTTTTAATATGACTAACTTATCAAAAAAGTCCAAGTTAACTAGTGAACTTTCAAAAATTTGAAATTAAAGTCTATAAAATTGCACCGTTGGTCCTCAATACATAACTCATGTTAATACAAATAATTTTTAAAAACGTTATTTATATTTTTCGACCTCTCTATGTTTGATAATAACCAAATGTAAAAACATTTTACTTCAAAGATAACGTTAACAAGTTATTAGTCGTAAAATACCATTTCGAGATAAATCACTCAAGGTATGAACAAACAAATTTTATAACTTGATGGATGATCAAAGAAATAAACTTTTTGTCTTAAAGTTCACATTTTAATAAATGTGACGAAACATTTTTTCAAAAATTATTTTGACAAAACAGTTTTATAAATGTGACAAACATTTTTTCAAAAACTGGATATATAAAGATTGACTAAACGTTGTTTGAATTAACAGATGAAGAAGGTTATTGCTGCTTAACTTTGTTAAGAGGTTACACTGTCCTTTGGCTTTAGAGATTCTTACATCACCAAGCACCTATTATCTTTAGCAATTGATATTTAAAACACATCTTGAATAACAAATTTAACTGTTATGTCAGCTTCTAGAACAATATTAAATGATTTAACGTGTCTATGTTTGGAATGTACTGTGAATGTGGGAGTTTCTTAGACGCACACGTATGTTTGATGAAAGAGAAATGATACATGGACCTAATTGTGAACCTAATTATGGACCTAAATGTATGTGGCATGATCCTGATGGGTTGTAAAATAAGTGGGTCCCTGTCTGTAGCCATCAGGATGATGCCACGTGTTTTTAGGTCCATAATTAGGTCCACGATTAGGTTCATGTATCATTTCTCTTGATGAAATGCTAGAGACAAGTTTGGTTACACGCACTATGGTTCATTCGTAGTGGTTGTGCTCAATGTTCAGATGATACACTTACTATTTTAGGATGCGGATGTTTTACTGCGCAACTTGCTTTAGCTTTCAATGTGATTTTTAATTTTTTTAGTTGTTGCTTCTGGTTTGGGTTGTTACAAATTTAAAAATCTTCTAGTATAACTAAACTTAACAGTACAAAGAGAAAAAATTCAAAAAATAATATACAGTATAGCAAAGGGTCTCATCCAAGTACATTCTTCGTACAAAGTGTATTTTTACACAAGTGTATTTGTTGGCTGTAGGGAATGACAACAGAGACAAGTCTAGCGACACTAATTCAGGAGACAGTGGAGCAAAATATTCATAGGTGATGACTTTATTTATGCCCTGTTCACAGCCTAGATGGCACTTCATGTGGACTGCTAAGTGCTAAACCATATGACTGCCTCATGTCGTAAGTTTGTTGACAATTGTTACATTATACAATTGCAATTGAATAGAGTTTTTTAATTGACCATTTACTACTTTAAAGATCAGTTTTTATAGTCTTAAGCATTATTCTGATTTTCTGAAGAGTATTACAAGTAACAGTTCCATAATTGATAATTTGTGTCCATTGCTTTCATTTTCATATGGTTGATTAAAGACGTCTATTTTTGAAACCATAGAGACACTGATATGTCCCTTTCTTCTTCTAAGTTTTGCACCTTAAGTTACCATATTCTTTTCGTATTGATAATTAATCTTCTGTGCTTATGGTTGTTTTTCTTATTGGACTGCTATTTACTGCAACACAGGTGTATGATATATAGTTTTGCAAGGATCATAGGTATGTATGGTGTTCTGGATTCAATAGAATGTGAACCCCTTGAAGGTTGTATTAGTAACCACCGAACAAATGGTATGCCAATTATTTTACTTCTCATTATGTTCTTAGTTCATATTTTGGTAAACAGGGATGAGAGCGGAGAGCCAAGAAGTAAAAGCATTTATAATAAGAGGGATACATTAGAGCTTCATGATACCTTTATTATTTTATTAAAAAGCTAAAGAAAGTGTTTTTTCACAAAGCCACAAGTAGCAAAACATGTAAATTGCATTTGTAGTTGCAACATAATTATACCAAATTTCTTTTAGAAAGTTGAATTTTTAATAAAACAATAGAAAGGTGGATGCAACAAAATTGGTATGAAAAATATTTGCACATCCTTAAACTTT
>LBNU01030323.1:2345-14258 GCA_014162995.1 Artemisia annua
CGTGGGGTCCAAGATTAATATATTCTGGAATATTTGTACACCGTCTTCAGATGCGGCGTAACTTGAATCTTTATGCGGCGCATGTCCTTCAGTATCTTGGATTGTATCTGGTGAAGTCTTGATAGTGATACGCTGTATGTCAGAAGTATAATGCGGCGTATCTGGAGTAGAAAAAGCTTGATCTTCTTTGTTGACCAAAGTTTCATATGCGACGCATGGTAGAATTCCATGCGGAGCATTCTTCAAAGGCAGGCAATGGTCTTCGAATTCATCTATGTATGATATTGTGGCGTATTTGTTGAAAGAGATACGGCGCATCTTCTAGATTTCAGTAGACTTTTGACATCTTGCTCGTTTTGCTCCATAATTAGTCCAAAATCGCCAAGTTTCACCTATTACCTGTTTTTACTTGAGAATCACTAAAGTAAACATTAAAGTACCGACTCTCATACATAATAAAGTAAAACAACTCAAATAAACAGGATAAATGATGATAATAATATGTACTTATTTGAGTTCATCAAATATCCCCCACTTGAACTTTACTTGTCCCCATGTAAACCTTAGATTTTACTTATGAAAATGTATCCTAAAAAGTATTAGGATTTATTTTTATAGTTAATGCATGTATTCGTCTTATCATAATCACACAATCAAACACTTAACGAGTTAGAAAGAAAATAATTTTTTTCAATATAAAACAATTCTAAATCGTTTAGTTGCTTAGTTGTGACGAATACTCTATCATAAGCTTGACAAGTATACGCATCTCCCCCACTAAAGCTAAGGAGTAACAAGTCTAAAGCGGTAAAAAGGGTTTTGAGGCTTAAGGGTTAAACCTAGCTTCGTTCAAACATCTCCTGCATAAACTTAGTAGATCGCTAGCGCGAGTCTTCGACGCTTCAACTAACGGATGGTCACTAGTGCATTTCTCGGATCGCTGGCGCGTTATTTGCATAACGGATGGTCACCAAGTCACACACTAGATCGCTAGCGCGTTAATTAATTATTCTAATACTCGGATGGTCACTACCTTATTCATACATTTAACATTCTTACTTAGCTATCATCATATCCGGATGCTCGAAAGCTAACAACGAATATAACAATACGGTTGGGTAGGGATAACATTTAGGATATAAATTGGTGAAAAATAAAAATAAACAAACAAATAAATTAAAATCCTAAGTGTGGTTAATTACTTTCCCAACCATCCCATGAATAAGACTCATATCATTGAATAACTCACGCTTTTGACTCATGTAACTCACGCTTTAGGTAGACACGAATTATACTCGATAAAATCTTAAACAAATAATAATCCTTAGCTGGCGTTCCCATAACGGCCAACTCCCATTCAATCCATAAGTATAATACAACAACAAATAATAATCCTTAGCTGGCGTTCCCATAACGGCCAACTCCCATTCAATCCATAAGTATAATACAACAACAAATAGTGGTGATATCTACCACTTAATACAAAACTTTACATAAGTTGGTTAAACAAACTTCCAACTTCTTTTCTTTCTTTTTCTTTTCTATTTTATCGATTTTTATTTTTTATTTTCTTATTTTTATTTTTTTTTATCAATGTGTAAAATTTCACAACTTTTTCCATCACGATTTTTCCGGATAATTTTTCCATATTTTTCATAACTTTCAGAAATAACTATAATACTGAAAGTAGTAAACACATGAAAAATAAACTAAAAATATATAATATGTACTTTCACTCAATTGCATTATGCAATTTCCCGACCTAACCAAAGATAATGAATTACATACGCGAACACAGGTAATGTAAAGAAACGCACTTTGCCTAAAGTAACTAACCAAGGATTTTAATCTACAGGGTAGGCTAAGGTGTAAGGGTGTAACGAAACATTTTTAACAAAGGTGTAAGAAACGAAAGGAATGGCTCTGAGAGTTTTTCTAGGGGTATCTTACTCTAAAAGTGAGAGTAAACAAGACGTTTTATACGGGGGTTAACTAACCAATGTAGTTAGTTAATATCACATAACATATAAAAGCTTTTTGGGTGTAATCCTAGAAATTTACCAAGTTAGACAAGTCACTCCAATTATATCGATAATACTCATTATAGTGGTCTCGAATAGTATACAAGCCAAGTTCTAAAGTTTACAAGTCACCGGCACACTAAAGTTTTGCTTTTTGGAAGAAATAAGGTTATGTGTGCGGTTATGTAATTTAGACTTAAACAAAAACATGCTAATTTTTTTTTTTTAAATTTTGATATATTAAACGTATTTTAAGGATATTTTGAAAAGTTTAGGACAAGTAAGCGTTCTAATTCTCCATCCCCCCACTTAAGTTAAACAATGTCCTCGTTGTTTGTGTCAAAGGTTAAAAAAATTGGAAAATAAAAGAATCAGAACGGAAAAACTTCCCTGATATTTGCTCGGAATGATCCTCATTGCGTTTATGAGCAAAAATTAACTTTTTTGTGGATGAGAACGTTTAAGCTTCATGAATGATGTTTCCAAAGAAAGTGCAGGAATCTATAATACCACCTAGGCTTTAACACACCTGAGTTAAGAAGGTTCAAACTTGCATAATACATTAGTAGTTAGAAAATAAAACCTAAAAAATTAAAAATTCATTACCATCAAGTCAGTCGATACGCCGCATCCTATGGAAGAAGATGCGCCGTGTCGAGCCTGGAATTAATACGAAATAAAGTAGAAATAAAAGATAGGATGCGTCGCATCTGTTTAATTAATTCGAAAACTGTTTTTAATTTAAATATTAAATACGCCGTATCTGTAAAAACAGATGCGTCGCATGGCGTTAGGGTTTCGAAAAATTCTTATTAAAAACAGAATAGGCCATATCTTGGGGAAAAGATACGTCGTACTCGAATTATTAAACGCCTTGTATTTTATAAAATTAAAACGCAATACGCCACATCTGCGAAACAGATGCGCCGTATCGTTTGTATCAGCACTATACAACGACAGCAGTAAGTACAAAAATTAAAGAAAAATAAAATAAAAATAAAAAGAAAATTACATAAAATAAAAACAAACAAAAACAGTAAATATGCAAATTATACAATGAATCCAATCTAGTTAATATACAACAAGTTAGTGGTTAGAATCTAAAAACCTAATAAAAAGAAAATCTAATTAAATTACTAATTAAATTAATGGATAAATACGATTCACTCCCCGGCAGCGGCGCCAAAAACTTGATGCGCGTGATGTGTCGTTGCGGTTTAGCAGTGTTAATGCCTACTCAAGTTTTACATTTATATTTAGCCGACTTATCAATAACACACACACTTAACGAGCAGTGTACCCTGTCAGTTTGTATATAATGGTATGTAGAGTGTCGATCACTAAGAGTGGAACGATTTATCTAATTAATCTAATCAGTATTTTAATATCCTAAGTTAGTTTTACAGCCTAATCTAACGCAAGGGGGTTCAGCCTGAGAGACTAGCACAAATTGGTTGAGTTAAACAGTAAATTAAACTAATGAGCACGAATCAGCGAATAGCATACACGTACATAGATAGATAATAGAAACTATAAGAAGACCTGTCCTGATAATTAAGTAGCTTGTCACTTGTTTTATTGCTAGTTTTATATGAAGTTAATGTAATTAAATCTTTCTCGTTGGCTCTAATCACATCGGCGGGTCCACCCTTAATGATAACTTATGACTATCCTATTCATCCAAAGACGTCAGATTAAATAGGCGAGGAAGGGGTATGGCAGCCCAAGCAAAGCTCAGCTAGACACAGAGGTTATCAAAGCACTAATATAAGTCACCAAAGATATCATCATATAAACTTTAATTGACAGGAAAGCAATTTTAAGAGGTATGTATGATTTTCCGTAGTCACATACATATGCCCATCTATCCTGATGAATTAAAGTGTACTATTACAATAAAACAAAACTACTTAATGAATTAAATACATGCAGGACCTTCTTACAGCTCTAATATCTTCGTTTGGGGTGTGTCTCGTGTTGCTTCTTCGACTGAACTCGGCTCCTTAGGGTTATGTTGCACACAAAATTCGTCTAGGTCTTGGGGTATTTACAGTTTCTGTCTTAGGGTACGATGCAGCGCATGTAATGAGAAGATGCGGCGCATTTACTTAACTTCGCGTGGGGTCCAAGATTAATATATTCTGGAATATTCGTATACCGTCTTCAGATGTGGCGTAACTTGAATCTTTATGTGGCGCATGTCCTTCAGTATCTTGGATTGTATCTGGTGAAGTCTTGATAGTGATACGCCGTATGTCAGAAGTATAATGCGGCGTATCTGGAGTAGAACAAGCTTGATCTTCTTCGTTGACCAAAGTTTCATATGCGACGCATGGCAGAATTCCATGCAGCGCATTCTTCAAAGTCAGGCAATGGTCTTCGAATTCATCTAAGTATGATATTGTGGCGTATCTGTTGAAAGAGATACGGCGCATCTTCTGGATTTCAGCAGACTTTTGACATCTTGCTCGTTTTGCTCCATAATTAGTCCAAAATCGCCAAGTTTCACCTATTACCTGTTTTTACCTGAGAATCACTAAAGTAAACATTAAAGTACCGATTCTCATACATAATAAAGTAAAACAAGTCAAATAAATAGGATAAATGAGGATAATAATATGTACTTATTTGAATTCATCAACTACGTTGAAGGGTTGGGACACAATTTGTTTTCAGTTGGGCAGTTTTGTAATGCAGATTTAGAGGTGGCATTCAGGAGAAACACCGTGTTTGTTAGAAATTTGGTTGGCGATGATCTCTTAACTAGAAATCACAGCACCAACCTATATGCTATCGACATCAACCAAATGGCTTCTACATCACCAATTTGTCTGATGACTAGAGCAACTGAAACAAAGTCATGGTTGTGGCATAGAAGATTATCTCATCTCAATTTCGACACCATCAACAAATTAGCCAAAGACAAAATCGTCACCGGACTCCCTAAGTTCAAATACACTAAAGAACACCTATGTCCATCTTGTGAACTTGGAAAAAGCAAACGAGCATCATATAAACCCAAAACTGTACCTAGTTCGGAAGCAAGGTTACATCTGTTGCACATGGACTTATGCGGCCCAATGAGAATTGAAAGCATCAATGTAAAGATTTATATTCTTGTTACTGTAGATGATTATTCAAGATATATTTGGGTAAAGTTTTTGAGATCAAAAGACGAACCACCAGGCATCATCATCACCTTTCTGAAGCGCATTCAAGTTCTACTTCAAGCTCTAGTAAGGATTGTAAGAACAGACTATGGCACAGAATTCACTAATCAAGAGTTAAGAACCTATTTTGAAGATGTTAGAATCACACATCAGACATCAGTTGTTAGAACTCCACAGCAGAACTGGGTAGTTGAAAGAAGAAATATAACTCTTGTGGAAGCTGCTCGCACAATGCTAATTTATTCTAGTGCACCACTTTTCTTATTGGCTGATGCTGTAGCCACTGCTTGCTTTACTCAAAACCAAACCCTAATCCATCCAAGATTCAATAAAACACCATATGAGGTAGTGAACAATCATAAACCAGATATCTCTTACCTTCACGTGTTTGGCGCCTTGTGCTATCCAACGAATGACAGAGAAGATCTAGGAAAGTTGAAAGCTAAGGGTGATATTGGAATCTTCATTGGATACTCAGAAAACTCGAAGGCATTCAGGGTGTATAATAGAAGAACCAAAAGGGTAGTGGAGATGATGAATGTGAAGTTTGACGAGATTTCACAAATGGCTTCTGAGAGACTCACTCTAGAACCCGCGCTTAACCCAATGGCTTTTAATCAAACCAGATTAGGACCCGCACCAAACATACAGACTTCTGGACACATTAGTTCAGGACTCGTACCTAAAGGAGCTCAATCAACAACACTCGATAAACCTTCAGAACAAGAATTGGAAGACTTCTTCGAGTTAATGTTTGATGAATACTATGGTGGACCTTCGACAAATGCATCTCAATATCATTCCGCTGCACCTGCTCAAAATCGTCAACCACCACCACCACCAATACCACAAGATGCATCTACCACAATCGAAGCTGACGCACCAACTCCCTCAACATCATCAACATCTACTCCAGCAACTCCAGTTATAGAAATTATTCTACCAAGAGTTGATGAGCAAAATCAAAACACAAACTTTCAAGAAGAACCTACACAAAACCAAAACAATGCTGCGTTAGAAGAAGAAGAAGTATTTGAAAACCCATTTGCAACAGACTCTGCTGAATCTTCTTTAAGGTTACAACTAACACGCATATGTTAAACCCAAGGTACCCTTCTACACTCCAGTGGACAAAAGACCATCCAATTGAACACGTTATTGGTGAACCTTCAAGGCCAGTTCAGACGAGAAGACAACTTGCCAAAGATCTCAAATTGTGTATCTACATTTGCTCAATAAGCCTCAAAGAACCTAAGAACATTCGGGAAGCAATGGCAGAAAACGCATAGATAGAAGCGATGCAAGAGGAAATTCTTCAATACCAGTTACGTGATAGTTGGGAACTTGTTGAACGACCACTTGACAAACTTGTTATTGATCTCAAATGGTTGTGGAAGAATAAAAGGATGAGGAAATGACTGTAATTCGCAACAAAGCTCATCACGTGGCTAAAGGATATGCACAAGAAGAAGGGATAGATTTCGAGGAATCATTCGCGCCAGTAGCTAGACTTGAAGCAGTCCGGATCTTCTTAGCCTATGTAGCTCACAAATACATCACAGTCTATCAGATGGACATTAAGACAGCTTTCTTGAATGGAACTCTGAAAGAAGAGGTGTATGTGAGTCAACCAAAAGGATTCATTGACAAAGAACATCCAGACTACGTCTACAAGCTTAAGAAAGCCATCTATGGTTTAAAACAAGCTCCAAGAGCGTGGTATGACGAACTATCATCTTTCTTGCTCAAAAACAATTTCACCAAAGGAACGGTTGATGATACCTTGTTTACAAGAAAATACAAAGATGACATTTTGATTGTTCAAATTTACGTGGACGACATTATTTTTGGATCAACCAATCCTAACCATTCAAAACATTTTGAAAATCTCATGAAAAGTAAATTTGAAATGTCCATGATGGGGGAACTAAAATTCTTTCTTGGTTTACAAATACATCAATCCCCTCGTGGTATTTTTATCAATCAAGCTAAATATACAATAGAGATTTTGAAAAAACATGGTACGAAAAATTGTGATTCTGTTGGTACACCAGTGGTCACTTCACCAAAAATAGGTGCTGATTTATTTGGGAAACCCATCGATCAGAAGAAATATCGGAGCATGATCAGTTCTCTCATGTACCTAACAGCTAGTCGACCCGATATTCAATTTGCTGTTTGTTTGTTAGCACGGTTTCAGGCAAAGCCTACCGAACTTCACCTCCAAGAGTTCAAACGGATCTTTCGGTACCTACGAAGAACCATTAACATGGGACTTTGGTATCTAAAGGATTCGGAGTTTAAACTAATAGCCTTTTCTGATGCCGACCACGTAGGTGATAAAGTTACAGTAAAAAGTACATCAGATGGAGCACAATTTTTGTGTGAAAAGCTAGTAAGCTGGTCGTCAAAGAAACAGGATTGTACTGCACTATCAACCGCGGAAGCCGAGTATGTGTCTCTATCTGTGTGTTGTGCCCATTTTCTTTGGATGCGGACACAGCTCACATATTATGGCTTTACTTTCGACAGAATACCTTTGTATTGTGATTCGAAAAGTGCCATAGCCATCTCGTGCAATCCCGTTCAAAATTCAAAGACTAAGCATATTAGAGTCCACTATCACTTCATCAAAGAGCACGTAAAAGAGGGTACTGTTGAATTATTTTTCGTGAAGACGGAATACCAACTCGCCGGTCTATTTACCAAAGCCCTTCCAAAAAATCGATTTGACGATTTAGTTCGATGAATTGCCATGCAAAGCCTAACCCCTGAGGAGTTAGAACGTCTTCTCGAATTTTCTTGAAAAATGCTTTCAAAACCTCTTCGCTATAAATATTTTTGAAAAACAAAGTATAAAATTTAAAAAACCAACAAAAACAAAATACAAAAATAGACAATTTCACAAATACAAAAACAATATAAAATCAAAAAATCCAAAAATATTCTTCTTACGACATGTCTCTCGTATGATCGATATTCTGTACATATCTAGAAATGTCATTCAACAATGATACGGACATGTAAAGATGCTTGAGCGAGAGTTCACTATAATATTTTCTAAAAATATGTCGTTTCTCAAATTTTTTCTTACAAATGGCTTTCGTATACTTTAGTATGAAACCCGGACCCGAAAGATGACTTCTGATCATTTCAGATCAGGAATCGAATGTTCAAAACCGAAATCATGTTCAAAAAGTTCGAGTATAAACAAACGAAAAGATTTCAAGCAAAAACTCATTTTCACAAAATGACTTGTGTACATTTCAGTACATGACTCGCATTTCAAAAAGACAACTCCCTCCAAACCCTTAATTGATTTTCAAATTTCAATTTGAAATATGCTTTTATTAAGGGGGAGTATAAAAAGAAAAAATGTTCCGATTTTATGCAGAAACAAATCCGTCTATCTCTTCAAAAGCTTTTCTATTAATCAGTTGATATCAAAAATATCACGATATGCTATTTTTGAGGGGGAGAAGACGTGATTAATATGTGATCAAAAATGGTTAAAGATTGTTGTTGTATCTCAAAAGAGCTCGACTCAGTTATAACCCTCGAATTGATGATGCTTAAAATGTCTGTAATCGAAAAGACTTGTCCTGGACAGGTAATAATTTCAAGCTGGTCTAACCAATGATGTAAACGTGTCTCGAATAGGACTTGTCTAAGTAGAATGTACCAATTCGAGAAACTTTCTTTGGACTTGACCAGGCCGGGTAATAATTTCAAGCTAGTCTAACTAGTGATGTAAACGAGTCTCGAATCGGTCTTGTTCACTGAAAGTCGATCAATTCAAAAAGTGCGAACTCTACCCAACATGTGCAAATTTATATTAAAAACTTATGAGCACATGTGAAGGGGACTATTTCAGAAATATGCAGAACTCTCGAAGTGTTAACCAAAAATATGTTTTATATTCATAAAACACTTTGAGAGATTTTACAAAGAGTTTTATGGCATGTGATCAACAATAGGATAGTCATGAAGTTATAAGATGACTAAGGTTAGGAAAAAACCATCCTATGATCCGCCAGAGCCGGAGGGATCTACCCAAGGACAATTCCAATAGAGTAGAATTAGAAGTCCTTAGGTATTATTGAAAAAAGGAGTAAATGAGAAAGGAGAAAGAAGGAGTTGAAGAATTAAAAAGAAAAGCAAATGAAAGGGTGGAAAGAAATAGCCCTCCATATGTTCAACCTTAGGGCAGACACCGGGTTCAACTCATATGCTACTGGTTGTTGCTAAGGCGACATCGGTATTGAAGATAAAGATGTCATGGACCCAGTGACGCAATGCACTAAACCTTCTTAGCCACTCAGGTATCTCTCAAAAGATATTTGTTTCATTTCTCATGGAGTACCCTGCATAATCTATTGACCACTCATTACGAGTGTGTTGATATTGAAGACAAGGTACTCTGCTCCACACCTCCGACGACTAAAATGTGCACTTATTGAGTCTAGAGCCATGAGATACATCAAAGATCTCTTAGGAACACTTAATATTTCTACACTGGTGATTCTACATCAATGGACACCAGTTGTAAATTATCGAGTCCTACGCTGATCTTAGCAATCTGCCGAGAACGTTTATGAGAGGATTTACTTATGTATTTCTTAATGATTGAACCGAAATCCTGCCAGGTTCAACATCAAATAGCCCTGACAGCAGGTCACTTCGGTAATCTCTTGTGGGTTACGCTTAGTGTTCGCGGTGGTCTCAAAATGGTCTACAGTCGTGGGGTGATCTCCGGTGACTCACCTAATCGTTGGTGTACTTCGGTATGTAAGTGTAAGCCCTTTTTTGGGGTATCCGATTAAGAACGGGCTTGGTAAGGGTTAGAGAGAGTTTTCGCACTATGCTGTTAACAATCTCCAATTCCGAAGCTGTAAGTACCAGTTGTTTTATTACTAACTAATTTTATGCAGCTACAACCACCATCGTGACACCAGTTTCCACATGCTCATACATACATCTCAAAGTCAAAGAAAGTTCTCACAAAAGATCGATGCAAAGAAGAGGTCAAAGAAAGATTCTACATTATGTGAAAGAATCTACAAAGTAAAGTGACAAAGATCAGTGTGAAAGAACGGGAACAGCAAATGTATGTATCTTAAAGACTAAAGACGTATGAGCATGTTGGAAAGGAGTATAACCACCAAAGACAAAAAAGTGATGAAAGGCAGATGACACCATAATACAATCACAACCACAACAACAAGAACAATGAACAAAGAAAAGTCATTTATCAAAGATCACAAAGCATGAAGGAACAATGATTAAAGACTATTCTTCAACGACACACAAAGTTCAAGACAAAGAAGTCAGAAGACCTAATCACGTGGAGCTTCATTCGAATGACCACCCCTTAGGGAGAGATTGTTAGCATTAAAGAAATATATAGAAAAGTGATGGTCATTCTCATATTTATAACCTTGTAACGTGTCGTAGTTTATGTAATAGAATAGTCAATGAGCTCGTGGATTGGGCTAAGCTAATAGGTTAGAAGTTATGTCATGCTAATCTAGTTTATTATGTTGTAATCCAACCCAATCCACAAGGCCCATACAAAGCCCATCCATCTCATATGATGGAAGTATAAAAGGCACAATCCTCCTCATTTGAGAGGGGTGCTTGAGTGTGTAATTGTGTGTTTTATTAATAAAAGTCTTCCTTCTTTATCTCTCTACTTTCTTTCTCTAACATACACTTCATTCAAGTTACCAAAGTGCTTCAAAGATTAGTGATTTAGTTAGATCTAAGGTAATACAAAGTACAACTGTCCTTCAAAACTACCGAAACTAGAGGATCTTACGGAAAAACTAAGCATGCAAACACTATAAGCAATAATAAAAGCACGAAAACATTATCCAAAGAACAAACAAATTATAACTAGGCTAGCACCAAGGGTGCTTAGCCAACCATAATGTAAATTAAACAAACAATAATGAATAAAACATTGATTGAATTAAACATGGTGTTGGTGCAATTACTTGATAATTGACTAATAAGAATGATGCATTGAAGTGAATTCTCCCTTGAAAGATGGCTTGGAACTGATGGAAATTGCCCTGGAGTAGTGCCCTAATCGACCTGATGAGACGAAAAGTGTTACGCTTTTAGGGGGTCATTTAAGCCCTAATTCGTATAAATGTGATCAAATATTGCCCTAAATCGTTCCTTTTGTCATTTTAGGTACTTTTGGGAGGAATTCTGGAAAACATGCACATTTGGACGTTTTTGGAGAATAAAAGTGAAGAAAACGACAAAGTCTTAAAGAAGCAGGATTTTACAACCTGACGGCGTCAGAAGTCACTAGGTGACGCCGTCAGCAAGGATGACAAAAGAGTGGAATTCAATTATCAAATGACGGGCCAAAAAGATTTCAAGAATTTACACCTGACGCCGTCAAGTGTTAAAAGGTGTAGGCCGTCAGGAACAAAGTTAAAGAGAGACGGCCCAGAAGGTTTTACATGCTGACCACGTCCCAAATGGATCTAGGCCATCCGAGAACCCTAATGGCGGCGAGCTGACGGCGTCAGACCCTATAAGCTGACGCCGTCCGAACTTAAAATCTCTATATAGTTTTCTATTTTTCATTCATTATGTGTGGAACTTTGTGGAGAACTTTTAGGGCAAACCCTAAAGACGAATTTTCTGTGACTTTTAGGGTTTCCAACCCTTGGAACCCTAGTGCTTAATTAAAGATAAGTCTTCAC
>LBNU01030323.1:15490-25591 GCA_014162995.1 Artemisia annua
GTGGTCGTGGTTCGGATAGCGTTGCCATATCAAGTTTTCCCTCGGAGCATCCTTATTCTGTAGCAAACTGACATTTGTGCCTCAAGCATGTTTACCTTGAGATCTTTTTCATTGCATGATTTGAGCACCTTGCTTGGAGCATATCCAGAACCATTTGATGTTGAAGTCCCAAAGAACTGCCCCATGTTGCGGGTGATCTTCCTCCTTCCATAAAAAAAAAGTCACATCCAGTAGTCGAGGTCCCAGCTATTAAAGAGTAAAAGCTATCTCATATTAACAACTAACCAACATTGATTTATATAAAAACACGAAAAGATATGTAATTTCCACCCGATAATGGGACCACGAATAGATATTGTTTACCTAACAGATGATAATCTCTACGCCGATTACTCGCAAAATCACGTCCCTCCTCGTCCACAAGGACAAAGGAAAAGCTTCAAATTCCGCCCATCTTGAGCACCATGATAACAGGTGTGGTGTGTGGTTGTGATCGGTTGACGGTGATGTGAGTTGGTGGAAACGTGACCGGGGTGGCTCGATCTATAAGTTGGTGTAAAACCAGGTTGTGGCCAGAAAAAGATTCCGGCGCCGGGCAAACTACTAGTGTCGCCGGAAATGGAAACTGGTTAAGAGGGGACGATAGAGAGAGAGATTTAGTGAGAATGAGATGAGTCGTGGTGAGATGACGTGGAGTGTGTGTGTGTGTGTGTGTGTGTGTGTGTGTGTGGTATATTGTGAGGATAGTTGTTACTGGGGAAATGGACCATAGCATCTCGACTCGTTCGGTTAACACTCTGCGGTATAACTTAGCATCTCGACTAGTTAGTTAACATCTCTTGTATAACCATAGCATCTCGACTCGTTCGTTAGACCTGTCGTGCTATATAACCGTATCATCTCCGGCTCGTCGTTTTAACATCTCTGTATAACGATGGCACTCACCTCATTCGTTTAACATCTCGTGTATAACCATAGACATCTCGATTCGTTCGTTTAACATCTCTGTACTAACCATAGCATCTCGACTCGTTCTTTTAACATCCTTGCTGTAAACCCTAGCATCTCCGACTCGCTCGTTATAAGCATCTCGTGTATAACAAAGCATCTCGACTCGCTTATTTAATATCTCCGTGTGATCGATCTCAAAGTTAATCTAATTATATTATTTCCAAATTATTTTTGTTAAAACTATTGTATCGAAAAAGTTTATTTATAGAAAATGTTATTATTAATTTTTTTAATAAATAAATAATTTTTTTAATTATATAAAAGTAATTTATTAATTATAATAAATACTTTTTTTTAATTATATTCAAAGTAATTAACATTAAATTTAACTATTTTTTTTAAAGTTATAAAACTATTTTTTTTTTAATATTTTTTTATTTTATAAAAGTAAAAATAAAAGATAAATTTTTATAATATTTTTTTATTTTATAATAGATAAATATTTTTAAATATATTAAAGCAACGATGTAGAGTGCATGTATTTGATCATGATAATTAACTTACCACCAGTAAAATACCCTTTATTCCAACCAAACCGTGTTATCATATCCCTACACTTTACGTTACAACCCTTTATAAAGCCCTCTTTGATAGTTTATCTTAGGTGCCTACGCCTAGTGGAGGAGTAATTGATCCTTTCCCAAGCATATGGTAATCTATTTGCTTTCACAGGTAGTGAGTGTTATTCTCCGTTTCCATTTATGAGATATAAACTTTATGACATTTGAGAGATGTGAGAATCCAAACACTATTTGTGAGGTGCTAGTGTATGATTTCCGTGCTTGTTATGATTAGGGTAAAATAACTATTTGTTGTAATTACTTTTATATTCGTGTTAAATGACCCCTAACTCATATTTTGATTGGAATAAAAGCTCATTTGCTTGAGGACAAGCAAATCTCAAGTGTAAGGGTATTTGATGAGACGAAAAGTGTTACGCTTTTAGGGGGTCATTTAAGCCCTAATTCGTATAAATGTGATCAAATATTGCCCTAAACCGTTCCTTATGTTATTTTAGGTACTTTTGAGAGGAATTCTGGAAAACATGCACATTTGGACGTTTTTGGAGCATAAAAGTGAAGAAAACGACAAAGTCTTAAAGAAGCAGGATTTTACAACCTGACGGCGTCAGAAGTCACTAGGTGACACCGTCAGCAAGGATGACAAAAGAGTGGAATTCAATTATCAAATGACGGACCAGAAAGATTTCAAGAATTTACATCTGACACCGTCAGGTGTTAAAAGGTGTAGGCCGTCAGGAACAAAGTTAAAGAGAGACGGCCCAGAAGGTTTTACATGCTGACCACGTCCCAAATGGATCTAGGCCATCCGAGAACCCTAATGGCGGCGAGCTGACGGCGTCAGACCCTATAAGCTGACGCCGTCCGAACTTAAAATCTATATATAGTTTTCTATTTTTCATTCATTATGTGTGGAACTTTGTGGAGAACTTTTAGGGCAAACCCTAAAGACGAATTTTCTGTGACTTTTAGGGTTTCCAACCCTTGGAACCCTAGTGCTTAATTAAAGATAAGTCTTCACTTTAATTCAATCAATATGTCTATGTGTTGGTTGTCTATCTATCTTGCTTGTCTTTCAATTAACATGAGTAGCTAAATTCTCTAGTGTTTGCTTAGATCTAATGAAACCTAACTATTAATTATTGGTTAATTGGTGTGTGTTGTTGTTTGTTGGGATGATTGTTTCATCGATGTTAGGCTCAAGAAAACTGGCCAACCTCCTTTATGGTAACGTGCTTGAACGTCTTGGGAAACATGTAGTCGAGGCATACTAGGCTATTAAGGTAGTATTTAACGCATGAGCCACTGTTTACAACCCCTATGGTTGTGCCGTGCATGGCATAGGGCGAGATAAGAGCTCATAGAATTGGAGAGATATGTATGCCACTCCATGAGTTATTAGGAATACACCCTTCATCCACACAAGTAACACACATATCAATTAACCGGTAAAAGATAGTTAGGGAGTAATGAAATCTAAGTAAACACAATTTTCTCCATATTGTTTTCACAACCACAATAGTTTAGATATTTATTTTATTTTAATTTGCATAAGTAGTAAACTTGGGTTAGTTGACTAGCAACTAATTCCGCCCTTCTTCCAAAACCGAGATTTTAATTGCTTTCTAAAAAATATAAAAATACAAAAAGAATCTTCCTTCCACCTTTATACCTATGAGAGTAGCTATTCTATCCTAACGAACACTATTCCCTGTGAGAGAACGATCAATCCCCCGTACTTACCACTATCCTATACTACATCGGTCAGGTACACTGCCTGGTGGGGTTGTAAGCCTCTTGAGATCCCTCGAGAGGTAAAACCTGTTGTAAGGTCACAAAACCATGCATCACGACCCCTATGAAAGGGGGGGGGATGAGATGCCTAATAATGCAGAATTCGGTCTCTATTTATAGAGTTCGAAAAGGTTATGGCGTAACCTAAGTAGGGGTTACGCCGTAAGTAGGGGTTACGTTGTAGTAGGGTTTATGCCCTAACCCATGTAGGGGTTACGCCCTAACCCAAGTAGGGGTTACGTCGTAACCATGTATGACAGCTGGATTCTTCTTTGTCTAGAAAAATATACGGCGTAACTTATGTTAGATTTACGCTGTAACCTTGAACTGTGTTGACGTTTGGTCTTCTAGTGTAGATCATTGTTACGGCGTAAGTAGAGTAGGGATTTACGCCGTAACTCTTGTCTGGTCAACATACTCTTGTATATTTGCAATAATAACCTTGCAAATCCATGTCTCTTTGTTCCTATGCTCATTATTAACCTGAAAATGAAATATAAATGAATAAGAGTATATATTCAAGTAAAATGATATAATTGATGAGCATATTAGGGGAAAATTGACACTAAAATATCAGGACTATTTGATGTTATCACGGCCAAACAAGAATTAAAAAATGTTTTTTTAAATTTAAATGGTTGTGTTAATTTAACAACGGATGTTTGGTCCGCTCCTCATAATTTTCCATTTTCATACCTTTGTGTTACCGCACATTGGGTTGATCTCGAAAGTTGGCAAATGATGAAGTGAGTCATTTCATTTGAAATTTTCCGGTTTCTCACATGGGTCATGCTTTATTTAAAATGTTGAGAAAAGTGTTTGGCAAATATCACCTGTCAGATTTTTTTTTAATTACGTTGGATAATGCTAGTAATAACACAAATGCAATGGGTAAACTGAAAGTGGAATGTGAGCCACCCTTTAATGGCAATTTTTATAATACTCGATGTGTTGCACACATCATTAACTTGGCTGTGCAAGCGGGATTAGCGGATCCTATAATATTTCAAATGAAAGATTGTTTTAGAAAAATGTTAGCCAATGTTTTTAAAAAGGGTATTGATACAAGATGGGATTCTACTTATCTTATGTTCATAAGTGTTTTGACTTTACAATATTTTCATGACAAATTGTCGTCAAAGGGTAAGTGTGCTTCATTTTCGGTCGACCATTGGGATACTATTGAAAAACTAACCAGATTACTTAAAGTTTTTTTAACGCCACAAAAAAATTATCAGGAGTTTATTATCCAACATCTTATTTGGTACTCGAGCACCTATACTTAATGTGTTCAAGTATGGCCTCATTTGAATTAAATGGTGGTATATATACAAATATGGTTGAACTAATGAAAGAAAAACTTAAGAAATATTCTGAAAGTTTGCCACCTATATTTACTTGTGTAGCCGCATTAAATCCATGTTATAATGTAAGCGGGGTAGAGTTACTTATCGACTCGATTACAACTGATTTGGGGTGTTTTTCGACTAACGTGAACTTTGGTGATGATGCAAAAGAGTTTTAACCATTCTTTTGAATGTTTATGGGAATACTATTTTAAAAAATATGGTAACCCAACTCCTTCAATGAGTGCGGCTTCTTCATCATCGAGGTCGCATAGAGGGAATCCGATACAAGGCTTGTTACAAAAGTTAAGAGAAAATCTCAACAAACAGGCAAAGAGTGATCGTTTCACAAACAATGAATATGCAAGATATACCACAACCGATTTTATCTCACATATTCTGCCTAAAGAAGTTGAAAAGTTTGATGTTTTGGCGTTTTGGAAAGCAAAGGAAACAGTGTTTCCCGTTCTATCTCGAATGGCTCGAGATCTACTAAGTGTACAAGCTACTTCGGTAGCTTTTGAATCCGCTTTTTCAACAAGTGGAAGGGTGTTATCAAACAGAAGATCATGGCTCACACCGGCTTCTTTGGAGATGTGTATGTGTTTGAAAGATCACTTGGACGCAACCAAGCGAAGACAAGACAAAACAAATCTTGAAAACGCCCTAGACTTCGAAGAAGAGATCTACGAGGAAGAGGTGCAAGAGGGTGTATTGCTTTCCGATGAAGAAATAAGGCAAGATGAAGCTGCTAACGAAGCTAGGTCCGTCGGATCGAATGAAGACATTTATGAATAGCTTTTTGATGTATTATGTTTTAAGTTTATGTATTATGTTAGATGTATTTCTTTTCACGATGTATTTCCTTTCAGTTGTATTTCCGATGTATGAAATTAAAATTGAAGTTTATTCAGTTTACTTTGTATAAATGATGAAAAACGAAAAAAAAAAAAGTTATAACCAGATAACTGGTCCCAAACCGGTTAAATCGTTTTTTGAAAATTCAAATTTGAAGTTGGCGGGCAAAAAAAAGGTTAACCGGTTAAAAACCGGTCAAAGCGGTTGATTTTTTGAATTTTCAAATTTTGAATTTAAATTTTGAGCGGGGAGGCGAGTAAAAAGTTGGGGGTCCAAAAATTTGAATTTTTTTGTTTCAAATTTACCATTTTGCCATTGTATGTTTAGTATAAATAGACGGTGTGTTTTCGTTTATTTATAACTTTTATACAACCAAAATATACTCTAAAAAATCAAAACCGAAAGTATTTCACTAATGGAAAATGCAAATCAAGGACCCGAGGCTGTTGTACCAATTGCACCGGTGATTGTTTCGGTTTTACCATGCAACCGTGACCCAGATCCTTGGGATAACTTCAACTACGTCCTAATGTCAGATAGCACGAGAAAGGCCTAATTTAAGCATTGCTTACGTTTAATGAATCCCCTTTCCAGCTCGGCGTTGAGGGCTCATTTCACCATGAAATATTGCCCGGCACTCGAGCCTCAATGAGTCGACGTTGAGTAGCTTTTCGATGTTTTAAATTCATGTATTCTATTTTATCATGTATTTCCTTTCAGTTGTATTTCCGTTGTATTAAATAAAAGTTGAAATGTATTAAGTTTACTTTGTATAAAGACGAAAACAAAAGAAAAGAAAATGTCAAAACCGGTTAACCAGTTACTAACTGGACCCAAACCGGTTTCAACGGGTTGAGTTTTTTCCTCCCCAGACCCGGTTTGTAACCGAACCGGTTAACAGGCCGGATCAGGTTTTTTTCGCATTGATTCGAACCGGTTCGGGTTTGACCAGTCGTCAAACCGAACCGGTTTACCATTTGTGCACCACTAGCTACACACACTAAAAACCAAACCCAACACAACATACATATTTTCTTATCTTTCTTTATTATCCATCATGACAATCTCTCTCTACCTCTCCCAATCACAGTTACTTCTTCTAGCGCTCATTTACAAAAGCCTATCATCCCACCACCACCATGATCATGTCATCTAAGTTTAACAACCTCTTCAATGGTTCACATAACTTTTATTTTTAAACTAGTGATTCATATCTTGCAATAAATAACAAAGCCCAATTGTATTTAGTATCTTTAGAGCAATAGTTTCACTCTTTATTTTCGGGTATGATTTTTTGGTAATTATGTCAGTGGCCAACTGGTTGAGCGAGACATATACCGGTAGGTATCCCCAATAAGGTAATTTGATGAGGTACTTGTAGGTGATGTAACAATAATTTTGTAAGATGTGAAGAGACTATCAATTTTGTATTTCTGCTCCAGATTAAAAAAGAGATGGAATGATGTTTGTAGATTGTTTATACATGTACCTGAAAGTGCTGTGATGTGAGTTACATGTGGGACAATGAGGAGAGAGGAGATAAAAAAAAATGAAATTAGTTTTTTAAAACCATATGCCTTGGACATGAGGGGTTTTAACCGTTACAGTAGATGGTCATTAGAGTGACAGGTTATGGCGGTTAAGGGTTTCCGAGTTAAGGATGGTTTGAGTAAAAAAAAATCAAATGAATAAAGGTGAAAGTCAATGCCAACCATAGGGGCCAACCATGTATTTTACTCTTCTTTTATACACATATGATTGTTGAAGGGAATATAGATTATTATTGATTTATTTTTGTCAATGGATGAGTCAGGTATAGACATATCTAACTTCTTACCATTGTGAAGGTTAGGGGGTTCTCAGGCGATCACGGGAACCCGATGGAAGTTTTTAGCCTATAGTGAATTTTCATTGAAAATTACGATTATTTCAAAATCAACCTGGTCCCAAAATTTTGTGTCACTGATATGTCTAAAGTGATAAATATCCTTTTTTGGTTTACTAGTTTTAAGCAAACTGAACATTTTAGTTCATTTTTACTTTTTTAATAATTGTAGAAAATTGTGCACCTGGGGACTTAAAATCCTTGATTTGCCCATGCTACCACGTCCAAACACACTTTGAATAATTTCAAATCAAACTGGACTAATATTTATATACCCCACTGCTAATTTTATGCATCAGAAATAGAAAACATAGTGGGACAATACCTACGACTTTATAAAATTGCGAGTAAAACGTAGACTCAAGTGAAGTATTTCATAAAAAGTTATCCTTGAGAAAAGCTCAATTGGACCAATAGGATAACACCCAGTCAGATCCACACACACATCATGTACTCCATCCCATGAGTAGAGTAACAAGTGGGAGATTAAGGGTTTAATTGAAAATAAGGAGGTTTCCTTGTTGGACAAGGAAACAAGCCTATATAAACAAAGGAACCTCCTCATTATTCACATATATTTACAAACCAAGACACAACCCTAAACCATCTCCCCCTTTCCCTATGGATTTCAATCGGTTGAACCCCATAAAGGGTTTCGACAAACCCAAATCGACCCAAAGTCGATTTCGACTAAGGGTTTCTAAACCCTTAGTTGATTGAAGTTACAGTTTCTAATCCCTAACTGCACGGTGGATCTTGGTGATCCGGGATTACTTGCTCAACGTGTTGAACCATTTAGTGGTTTCCAAAGGTGAGCAGTACCGGTGAATGCCTGCAACTTCCTTGTACAAGTATTCAGAAGATTGATCATTCTGAGAAAATCAAAGGTACCATGTTGAGTCTAATTTGACCATATTATCCCTCACAGGTATTTGAAACATTAAATCAACCTAAGTTCAGGATAACTGATTACATCAGAGATCCAAACTCTTTCTCTGGCAGATTCAACAGGGTAAATCATAGAGCAAAGTTTACCATTGATTGAATGATCAACACGGTTGAATTTAATCAGCTATCTAAAAGACTCATTGGTGAAACGCCATGAGTGAACCTCAGAGAAGTTAGAGTGAAAGACCATTGAATGGAAGTACTGTGGTCTAAAGGGACGCAATGAGTATTCAAATATGTGATTGTAAACACATCAGAAATGCCTTGTACCTTCTCAGCTACAACAGAAGTACTTTGTAGAGACAAAGTCTAGAACTAAAGGAAAACTTTGTAAACTAATAACGGAGTCAGCTATATCAAAGGGCATAGAACTAAAAAACAACCCTGAGACCTTAAGGACAGACAAATGCCCTTAGGTCTCTGACAATGACTTATCATCTTAAGCCATGCAGACGAACCAGTTGCACACATCAAATACACTTAGAGTATTTCTTCAACGTACTTGTAAAGTGTATCTTTGGAGCTGACTAAAGTACTCAACCATGCTTAGGCGGAAGTAATTTGAGCTAAATCAAAGCGGAAAAATCCTAGGGAAGATACGGACTCATCGAGAGCAGGGAAAGCTACTTACATTTCTAGATGTCAGCACAGTAAAGCAGCCCTAGCCACACAAAGTGCATGTGTACCTTAACTACCACTTTGCTTCTAGTTTATTTATTACTATTCTTGTAACTACTAGTAGTGTATCTCCTTTGTCTATAAAAGGGAGGTTAGTAGTAGTGATAGGTAACGATTCCACCTCTAGAACACACTTCCTCTTCTAAGTGGAATACACCTCTTCATAATTCGAAGAGAAGCATTTGTCATTACTAGGGATAGTATTCTGTAACTATCCCTCGTAAAAGCCTTCACCTTCAACCTCTAGTGTGAGACTACTATAGTCGTCATGTACAAATATGTATTATTAGTTGATCATGGTCATGATCATGTAACCATGTACTTATCAATAATAAACATCAGTTATTTTCATCTGCTCAAACTCTTGTTTATACAATTCATGGTTGTTAATACAAATAATGTCAAAAACATCATTTTCATTATTCGGTCTCTTCTAGTTTTGATAATCACAAAATACAAACACACGTTACGTAAAACTACATTTAATAAGTTTTTGATCGAGAAAAATCTTTTTCGTCTCCAACATCACTTAAGGTATGTACAAACATCTACCAACTTGTGTATGTGATCAAAGGACTTATTTTTCACCTAAACTTTACATTTTCATGTTACAAAAATTTTTACAAAAGTATTTTTGTAGAAGTTAAAGAAATGTTTTATTAAGAAAATGTTTTCAAATTTCAAATTCATAAAAGCCATATTTCTCGCTCAAAACCGACATAAAATTTTCACCAGATAAGCTTTCACCACGTCAGGACAAAAATGAGAGCGTATGTCGGGACGGTACGTTAAATGGGTCGACGGTCCTTTATCGATATGGGACCGTCTGGTATTTACGGGGACCGTGGTCTCTCTCCTGTCGTCTATAAATACGGAACTGTTGTTTTTCAGAAAACTTCACCTCTTGTGCACTGAAACTTTCTGTATTGCAAATTCCTTTCCAAAACATAGTCTTTGATCACATTATCAAGTTCTTAGTTGTTTACAAGTGATCACACTCATCATCCTTCTATAGTGCAAGAGAAGAACATTCGTTGTAGTCAAGAGACGAAGTGTTAAA